>PITA01010048.1:0-74122 GCA_004023965.1 Spilogale gracilis
GGGTGGATTACTCATTGTCTCTCTGGTTGCCGTTAGAATTCTCTTTTTCAATCTCAAACTGTAGATTTTGAAGATTCATGCATGCCCTAATCATGCTTCAGGTGTTTTATTGTCTCTTACTTAAAGTAAACTTGCAGTGATATGGCCGGATCATCTAATCTCAATACATAATATTTCTGTGTAATCCTGAGTTCAATCTGTTTTTTCTTCAGTTTTTTTTTTTTTGCCTTTTAAAAATATTATTGGCAGGAAATGCAAATAACACACTATAACTCACAGCATACACGCTGCTGGGGCTATTCCTCCTTCTGTCCTTTCTGTGGAAAAGACAATCTACAATTTACACGTTGCCTGGGATTGCTGTTTTTTGGAAAATTTTTTATGCTATAATGGCTTCATGAAAGGATCCTTTTTTTTTTTTAAGATTTCATTTATTTATCTGAAAGAGAGAGAGGACAAGTGGGGGTGGGGGTGGGGTGGAGAGGCAGAGGGAGAAGCAGACTCCCCGCTGAGGAGGGAGCCTGATGCCAGGCTCGATGCCAGGACCCTGGGATCATGACTTGAACTGAAGGCAGACACTTAACTGACTGAGCCACCCAGGCGCATCTTTAAACGTGACTCTGTAAACTGCAGACTTGGTCATTCATTCATAGCTTGGCTTTGACTCTGTCAGGTGAACTGAATCTTTTGCACATTTACGTTCATATTCCACAGCCTAGGTGGAGGGTGTGCCTGAGTCTCCATAGCACTGAAGCATCTCTCTTCCATTTTATTATTTAGCAACGTGAGAATTCCCGGCATTACATATGCAAAGTGGCTTGCGAGTCTTTACATAGGGCAAAGTGAAAATTGCTGATTATTTATTATTGCTATAAGGGAAACCATTTAGGATTACTCTCCTGCTGCCTTCTGATTAATGTCCGTCTCGGCAGCATTTTCCCTGTGCTTTTGTAAAGGTTAAGCTACTTCCCTGAACTTCAAACCTTCAGTCGATGTAGCCCTGAATAGGAGCATAGAATTCTGCCTCATTTGGCCCCATGCGAAGGATAGTGTTTACTTGATCTCCCCCCCTAAAAATTGTTTCATTTTTACTTCCATTTCCCCATAACCACAACTGTTTGCAGCTTTCGAGCTCTTAAGATGGTATTTATGTGCTTACATAGATAGTGATAAGGGGAAAAAAAAAAGCAGAGACTGAATTCTACAAGTTTTATTTTTGATCCCAAAGAAATGCCATGTTATCTCATGCCTTGCATTTCAAAATGTGGTCCCTAAGCCAGTGGCACCAACATTAACTTCAAGCTTGTTACTAATGCTTCATCTAGGCTCCATCTAGAACTCCTGAGTCTTGAGTCAGAATCTGCATTTTTCCTACAATCCTCAGGCAATGTATGTGCAGTGAAGAATAAGAAACAGTGTTCCTTGGGGCGCCTGCGTAGCTCAGTTGGGTAAGTGTCTGCCTTCGGATAAGCAGGTCATGATCCCAGGGTCCAGGGATGGAACCCAGCATCTGGTTCTCTGCTCTGTGGGGAGCATGCTTCTCCCTTTCGGGCTCCCACTGCTTGTGCGCTCACTCTCTTTCTCTCTTTCTCTCTCTCCCTCTCTCTGTAAATAAATGAAATATATTAAAGAAAAAGAAAGAAAGAAAAGAAAAAGAAAGCAAGAAACATTTTTCTTTCCCACACCTGCTTGTGAAGTCCCAAGGAGGAACTCTGAATTCTCTGCACTGACTCAGTCGGTGGGCTGGGGAGGTAGGTGTTCATCCTCCCAGACAGCTTTTCATTCTGGTTTTATAAAAATTCTAGTTAAGCACTGGCTACTGCCAGAGAAACAGTGATTGGCTCCTGGGCCTATTGGCCGGGCTGTACAAATAGCAATAAGCTTCTATCCTGGAGAGAAGCTCAGACGGGTCCTGTAAGAAATTTAACATCCTATCGGTGCCTTTAATACTAAGTAGCTGGAAGTTTCACTTCATCAGCCTGGTAAATGAGGAGAGCTCCCTGCTAAATTCTTTTTTGTTAAAAAAAAAGGAAGTCACAAATTTGCAAAACTAGATTTCTCAAAACTACATTTTTTTCCTTATTAAAACATAATAATAACAGGTCCTGGCATATTTCACTAACAGAATTTACTTCAATTTGATTTTTTGAAAACAAATCTGCTCAACCCTCCATTCTTTGAGAATATAACTAATTATGTTACCTGACACATATCCACTTCGAATCTTCACTCACTCATTAAAGCATTCAGTTCTCATCCTCTGTGTGCCGGACACTGTCTTAGCAGCGTTTCCTTTCCTCCTTTCTCTCTCTATTCTAGTGTGTGTTCTTCATGCTCATTCCCCTAAGGCCACTGGGTGAAAACCTATCCTTCCAAACCAATTCCACCCTATTGCCTCCCTCATTGAAGTCTGCCCTCCGCTGTGTGGTTGCCAAAAGGACGTAAGTCAGTGGAATCACAAGGTTTCCACATTTTGGCTGACTTTCCCCAGTCGTTTGAAAAGAAAAGCCCCGTGCTTTCTTTCTACGTGAAGTCAGCTTTGTTTCATGCCCCTGGCTAAACTCCACACTGAGTGATTTCAACTGCTAGAGGTTAATTTTCCTGTAATAGCCTCATTGTGATGGAGAGCTTTGGAAATTACAAAAATTAGCTGCGCCACTAATTGGCTGTCTGGTTTTGAAGCTGCTCCCGGGGTTATAACACAGTCAGAGGAGGCTGTCGCCAGGCCAGGTTTGATTCCCAAAGCAACACTTAACCAAGACAGTTAGATGCGCGGAAAGAAAATTGTTCCAAACAGAACCACCTAAGTGTGTGATTTTCTTCTTTTAATTGGCCAGGAAAAGGTACTAGAGAGATTCATTCCCTTCCTCAGGACTCAGGGCAGTGTGTCAACAAATATTCCCGGGTACCTGCGTCACCCACTTGTGAGCGGAGCCAGCAGGAAACGTGAAGGAAGGATACACCACTCCCTGATCTTAAGGCACTTCAGCTTGGAGAGGAGAAAATGCTAAATCATGTAGCCAAATAGTGAGATTCAGATTTGCTCAAAGAACAATTTAGATGTACAATGAAAACGATCTTAATATTTTTTCTAGCTCATCTGAGCTTTGTGACAAAGCCTACTCCAATTGGTAGAGGTCGTAACTGAACCTTCCCAGAGAATAATACTGTGATCATTTTTGATTTAAATATTTCCTTTCCAGAGCCTTTGTTCTATATGCAAAGTTCTCCTCCCAAATAGAGCTGGAGTAAGCGTGGTTTCCCATGACAGTTTCTTCAGGCAATTGCTCATTCTTTTAGGTTTTACTCCTACCTCACCACTGCAAAATGGTATTTGGATGTGAGAGGGAGCTTAGTGTATTTTTACCAAAGTTTGGGAGAAGAGGAGGAGTTGCGTGATCTACTCTACATGGTCCATCCCTGGATAACCATGTGGAGTGGCCCATTGCTTCTGTCTTCTGGTCTGGTCCTAGAGAAGGGTTTTATCTGACCTGAAGAGGGAGTAGGTAGGTGCCTCTGTCTTGAAGCCTTAGCCCAGCACTATTTCTTTTCATGAACTAGACCTTTTCAGGCCACCTTTGCTCTCTACTGGGTCATGGTCTGCCACCTACGAGCTCATCTACTAACATAAACTGAATGTCAGGCCTTCAGTTTGCTGCAAAATCTGGTTCATGTACCCAAAGTTTAGCTCAAACTCTTCCTCCTTGTTTGGTGGGATGGTTGATAGCACATCGGCACGGCACTGCTGAATTTGGATTTCGGCTCTATTACCTGCTAGCTCTGTGACCTTTGATAAACTCTGTAGCCTCTCTGGACCTCAGTTTTTTTCACCAGTAAAATGAATAACAGTATTATCTACATATCAGGGGTGTTGTGCATATTACATGCGTTTTCACATGAGATCGCTTACAATAGTGACTGGCACAGGGTAAGTAGGGTAAAAATGTGGATTGTTATCAACATTGTTAAGTTGATTATATCAATTCCTCTTGGAACACTCCTAATGCATGTTTCTGGAAAGAAAGAAGGAAAGTGGGGTGTTTTAGAAGGACGGGGTGTGGGTGGGGAAGTCAATATCAGGAAGTATAAGAGAAAATTGCATAGATATATATTCCAAATATTTCTTCCCTATGATTTATATGAAATCGCTAAAAGATAATGAAAAACAGCATATGATTAAGCATTCAAGTTTATTCTGTATACTGTATGCACTGCAGTATTCGGATACAGGAGAGATGAGATGAGTTTTGGGGTAAAGTGCAGGGAGTTTTCATGGAGTCTATCAGGGGCATGATTTGGGTCAATAGTTGGGGCTGTAGAGCTTGAAAAATATAAATGGAAGGATTTTTATGCAACACGTGAAGCCAAGTGGGCTTTGCTGTTCTCTTTGGTGACCTCCTGATTTTATTCTTTGGGAATGGTTTCACAGGAATAAGAGGAAATGAATGAACAATTCTCCCTCGTGTGGCAGTGAGAATGGCTGGAGTCTGCATGGCCTTGAGCATGTGGCAACCGCCAGGCCAACTGGACTGTTGGTTCAAAGCAACCAGTGATAGCTCTCCTGTAATCTGATTCCGTGACAATGAGGTCTACTAGAGGGTCTTTCTTTTTCCATTTTTCAGAGGGGATAGGTGTGCTCTGAGCAACTCCAAAGCTCACCTGTCTGTGAAGGTGAAGCCTTCCTTTTCCCTTTGCTGTTACCTCATCTTTTTCTTTCTCCCAGTCCAGACGCTGACCTTGAAGACACTTTATTTTACCCTTGAGCTTCCCTCAGGCTTCTCTTTGTCTTATAGCAGACTCATGTCTAGAACGAATTTTAAGTGATTTGCTAGGTAGAAACAAGTTACAGTAAGAATATTGTGCAACCCCTTTCTGACCTTAAATCCTCTTAAACCACCAAGAATAGGACTGTGGTGTGTCAAGTCTGGGGCTAAACGCTACTCTTAAAGAACAACAACAACAAAAAAAAACAAAGAAAACATGAGTAAATATTCTTTCTGTGATTAACCAAAACCTCCTGACAACCGTTGTGGATTCTTTTATTTGTGTCTTGAGAGTGCAAAAGGAGAGGTAATTGAGGAGTACAATATAATTTAATCACCCTGGATACGATATTTTTAAAATATTTATAGCCATGCTAAAAATCTGGGCTGGCCCTTCAGTGATTCTGCTCTTATTATAGGCAAGCCCAAACATCAATCACACAACTTTCTACCAGAGTTCCAGCAATTCCACTGGGATCTAGTACATCAGACTTGATAGTCTGTGTTTGGGTGCAAATGAGTGTTACTATCTATACGCTTGTCTCCCTTAGAATCTCTCTAAAAATTGTATTTTTAAGAGGAAGGAAAAAAAGCATGGAGTAATGAAGTCTATCAGCAGGAATTCTAATCTTATTTTAGCATTCTTTAGAATCTGTCATTGAAAGGCAGACTCCCCAAAATTCCGTCAAGGGGGCTTGCCAAAATCCCAGCAAGTGTCCTGAGCTCTGCCAGAGGAATACTAGTTATTAGACAGATTTTAATTTGTGCAAATCCATTAACAAAAATCTCTAATTAAAAAAAATCAGTAGACGCCTGTGACATTAACCAGGAAAATCTAATAGAAGACCATTAAAATTTTTTTCTATTCAATTAACTTGAACACCACATGATGGACTCAGTAGATACTTTAATTAGATGCATATGAAAAGAAATTTTGCAAAATTAAACAGACTCTCTATTTGCAACTAATATGAGGAAAACTGCAGTAAAAGAGTTCCTCAAATCCCTAATGACTGGTAATTTCCTTGAGAGGAACATGAATTCTTAGACAACATCCTTACAAATCAATTCTTCCCCAAGAGGCTATCCTTTGTCAAGAAATAGTATGCTGTGCCGCCTGCTTCTTTCTCTCTTCTTTCTTTTTTTTTCTTCTGGATGAGATATTCATGTGGAAAGCACAAAAGGTAAGTTGCAAGGGACTGTTTACCAGAATCACTATTCCAGGGTCCTCAGAGTAAAAATGGCTCAAAATATATGGCTCTAATTTATAGGGTGAACATGTGTCCAAGATTGTCTTGGACCATCTCAATTTATGCCTGTTCCCTTGCCCTAGTTATTAATAGCACTCCTTTTTGCTCTAAATAGTGTCTTGGTTTGGATAATAAATTATACAGTCATGCTACTAACCCGTCAACAACCCTCACTACCTTCTAAGGTGGGCCTTTCAACTTTTGGTAGAAATATGGGATTTCCCTGCTTAAAGAGGTTAAAATTTGGAAAATTAAGAAGTACCCATTGTTGTCTATGCAAGAGGCATGCAAACACACTTGGCACTCCCCTCAGTTGGTTGTCTTCTTTTTCTACCCTGGCCTCCCACCCCCCAGATTTACTCTCAATGTTTTTACAGTTGAGATTAGTGTTGAAATCTTGTGAGATGAATTTAACATAATTCCCACTACAGAGGTTCTCAAATCCTAGGTGATTCTGGTCTTTTTCACCTAAAGAATCATCTTCCTCATCTAAACTATCTCACTAGTTAATAATGTAATACATACACTTGGATTGGAAGGCTATAGGCAAAATGTTGGAATGTCATTCTACTAGCCAATCTCTAAGTTGACTCCTGATGATGACTGCTTCCTAATATTTATATTCTTGTGTTTGATTGTATCAAGATTTGTTTTTGTGACCAATAAATGATAGTTTGTCATACTAAGATTAGTAAAATTTTGCTCTTTCTATTTTATATAGAATTGCTCATCTTGTCTTTCTCTCTCTCTTTCAGATTACTTGCTTTGGAGAAGACATGTTATGAGCTGTGTTGTCAACAATCATAGCAAGAGATCCACACCGCAAGGAGCTAAAATCTCTGGTCAACCACAAGTAAGGAACTGAGACCTACTAATAGCTACATGAGCGAGTTTGGAATTAGACTCCCGGGTCCAATTGTGCCTTCAGGTGACTATAGTTTTGGTCAATGGGTTAACGGAAACTTCGTAAGAAACCATGAGCCCGGACCTCTTAGATTCCTAACCCTCAGAAACTGTGTGCGATAACAAGTACTTATTGTTATAAAGTTGTTATGTAGCAATAGCTAACTGATTCCGTCAAAACCCCTGCCTCCTGGGGAAATGTGTTCAGAAAGGATTAATATGGTGCCCAGCCAAAAAAGTCAGTACCATATTTATGAAATAAATAGATATAAGAGGAACATAATCCATTCATCTGTCAATTCAACAAATATTTCTCGATCGCCTACAATGTGCTGGTGTTGTAGTAGAGACTGCACTAGGTATTAAGGACAGAAGAATATGCCAAGGATATAGGGACGAATAGTTGCTTTCATGAGGATTAGAGTCTAGTAAAATCTGAGAAAAATAGGAAATTGCTCATCGGTTTCTGAGTGCATGACTATTTGGAAGGAGAAGTAGGTGAAAGTGGCTATAGGGCCAGTAAGTATCAAATGTACTGTGTACATTAGAACACTTATCGTTACTATTCCATTTATGCATGTAAATATATATCACTCAAAAATAAAATGACTCATTTGGACAACAGACAAGAAAACTGGACCCTGGTTGATAAATTTAGGAATTGTCTTTCCCCCCAGTTAGAGAGCAAGCAAAATAAAATGGTGATGCTTATCACTAAGAGAAATTTCTATATTATTGTACCAATAGAATGATTGAAATTAGTGAAATAGTGAACACATAATAAATTTATCTGCTGTTATTTCACATGTGGCTTCACTAAGGAGAAGGGTGAAGAGTGGGCAGTGAGGGAAACTAGCCCTGAAATCTGGCTATAGCTTCTTAATTTGAGTATTAAAAATGGGAGCCGTGGATCATCACTGACTTCTTTAATGGTCTGAAAGAAGCGATTTACTGCCTCATATTTCCATTAGCATACATTCAGTGGAAGTATTAATACTTAGCTAGATGTATCAGGAAGGTTTCAAAAATAAATCACAGTGTTGGGTAAGACTTGTAAAAGAGTAATCATTTGTCTTAAGGTAAGAGAGGGTAAGGACTTGCCTTTTCATTTCCTGAGCTATGTCATCAGAGTTGCAAGGAAATTCTCAGCTGCGATTGTGAGAAACACATACAGTGAGTTGTCGGAGTCAGGTAATTACCCTTGCTCCAAAGAGCCCTAGTCAACCGGGGGCACCATCGTCGTCCCTGCTCTGCCCGCTCATGAAGACTCAGTACTGACAAACCCGAAGTAAGCACCATCCTCTCATCTTCCCTCTCTCCCCAAAGCTTAAACTAATAATAATAACCATTTTAAGCTTTCTCATGGGAAACTTGGGCTTGACTAGAAGGGAAATCAATTGTTCTTGGGACAGCTATTATTGTAAGAATTAATCACCGCTATTTGCAATTACTGTACCATACAATTATCACTAATATTTATGCCGCTTTGACTGCTGCTGGAGACGGCGCTGCCTTTGCCGCTATTACCCCAGGACAGAGAGGCAGAGCAGAAAAATAAATGAAACCAAAGGATGGAGATGACAGGCGGAGGGGATCCGATTCTCCCACTGTCAGCTACTGCCTGCCCAAGTCACAACAGCAGCCCACTCAGAGCTGCAAGTTCTTTGAAAGAAAAGAAAGGAACTCAAATAGGCTTGAGAGGATACAAATTAGAATCATTCTCAGCCTTTAAAATCTATTTTCTGAGCCTGCATAACTCACTTTTTCTGAAGCATATGACTCTTTGTCATGGAAAAGAAGAATCTGCCACTCCCTATTTTGAAATGAACATCCTGCAATGTACCAATTGGACTCTTTGTAATGACCCCCCCTGTCTGGCCCCCACACCGGGGACTGGGGGGTTGGGGAATGGGGCAGGGGAGGAGGGGAAGTATTTAAGGTTTTAGGTGTTAGGTTTCATTAAGCAATAAATAAATGACAAGTCTATTTTCCTCATTATCCAACATCAATTTATAATTTAAAGATATTTAAAGTTGTTTATGCTCTTATTTTTTAAATAATTTTCGACATGCGACACCTGGGTGGCTCAGTTGGTTGAACATCTGCTTTCAGCTCCAGTCATGATCCCAGGGTCCTGGGATGAGTCCCACATCAGCCTCCTTGCTCAGCAGGGAGTCTGCTTCTCCCTCTGCCTGGCTCTCCCTGCTTGTACTATCTCTCTCTCTCTGGCAAATAAATAAATAATCTTTAAAAAATAAAATAATTTCAGACTTACAAAAAAAGGCAAAAAAAATTGTAATAAAATGTCGTGTAATCTTCACCCAGATTCTCCCAAATCACAGTGCGATGACCCAGATAGGAAATGGAACAACAGTATCTAATAGATTAGAAGCAACAGTATCTAATCTACGAACCTGCAAGTTTCACCAATTTTCCCAATAACGTCCCTTTTTTCCCATCCAGGATCAGATCCAGGACTCTACATTGTATATAGTCATCCGTAGTCTACCTTAATCTGGAACAATCCTCATTGTTCTTTTGTCTTCAATACTCCGCTGTTTTGCAAAGTAGTGTCTGGTTATTTGTAAAATGTTTCCTTGAGATTGGCCTCAAGATTAAATTCAGTTTATATATCTTGGGGGGCAGAAATACCACAGAAATGAAGTTATGTCCTTGATAGTGTTATCCTATCACAAGGTACATGATATTTACAGGTAACTTTTTTATATATATTAAGCTTTTATTTTGAGATTAATGTAGATTCACATGCAGTTGAAAAAAAAAAAAAAGTACAGATAATCTCCATATACCCTTCACTAGTTCCCTCCAAGTTAGCAGCTTCCAAAATCCTAGTGTAATATCACACCAAGATATTGACACTGATGGGCAAGAAATAGAACTTTCCATCAACAAGCACCCCTCTTTTGGCCCTTTCGTAGCCATGCACAGTTCCCTCCTCCCTCACCTTCTTCTTAATCTATGGCAGTCACGATTATGTTCTCCATTTTTATGACTTTGCCACTTTGAGAGAATGTTTTATGAATGGAATCGTACATTATGTAACCTTTCGGGACTGGCTTTTTTCCATTCAGGGTATTTCTCTGAAGACTCGCCCAGGTTGTTGTGTGTGTCAATAGTTTGTTTCTTTTTATTGCTGAGTAGTACTTCCTAGAATGGATGAATCACAGTGTTACCGTTCAGCTGTTGAAGGACATCTACGTTACTTCATTTTGGGGCTCTTAGGAATGAAGCTGCCGTAAACATTTCTGTACAGGTGTTCATGTGACTGTAAGTTTTCTGGGATGAATGCCCACAAGCACAATTGCTGGGTTATGTGGTAGTTCCATGCTTAGTTTTGTTTTAAGAAACTGCCGAAATGTTTCCCAAAGTGGCCGTACCATTTTATATTCTGACCTACCATGAATAAGTGATCCGGTTTTCTGCATATTTACTAACATTTGATCTTGTCACTATTTGTAATTTAACCATTCTGATAGGTGTGTAAGGATAACTGACTGTGGTGTTAATTTGCATTTTGCTCATGGCTGATAACATTTGGTATCTTTTCTTGTGTTTATTTGCCCTGAAGAGATCCTCTTTGATGAAGTATCTGTTCACATCTTTTTGCCCGTGTTCTAATAAGATTGTTTTTCTGTTATGTTTTTAAAATTCATTATGTATTTTAGATTTATGTTCTCCTAGACTCTAATCTGTATATTCATCTTCTTTACAGGCTCTTTTTCAGAGAAAAAGGTTTTAATCTGGATGAAACCCAATTCGTCCACTTTTTCTTTTATGGATCATGCTTTTTGTGTCAATTCTAAGACTTCCTTGCTTAGCCTTAGATCTTAAAGACTTTCTACTTTTTCCCCAAAGTTTTAGAGTTTTATGTTTTTCACCCGAGTCCATTAATGTATTTTGGGTTAATTTTTGTCTCAGGTGTGAGACTGAGATGAGATTCATTCTTTTTTCGGCGGGCAGGGGTGCAAGAATGCCCACTTGCTTCAGTACTGGTTTGAAAAAGTTATTTTGTTCTTCACTGAATTGCTTTTGCATCTTTGCTAAAATTAAATTCGGCGTATTTGTTCAGAGCTATTTCTGAGTCCTTCATTCCATTATTGTACGTATGTGTCTCTCCTTTTACCAAAATCCAGTCTTCATTACTGTGGCTACCTGCACTCTAACTCCTCCCGCTTTAGTCTTTTTCAGATGAGTTCTCTCTATTCTAATTCCTTTGACTCTCCATGTAAATTTGAGAATAATCCTGTTTATCTCTACTAAATATCTGAGTGCCGTTTTGAGAGGAATTATCGTAAATTTGTATATCAATCTGGGGAGAATTGACATCCTTTCTATTTTGAGTCTTCCACTCCATTAACACAGGATGTGTCTCTATATTTAAATCTTTTATTTCTTTCATCAGCGTGTTGATACTTTTCAGCATGCAAGTTCTGTAATTATTTTGTGAAATTCACACTTATTCATTTGTCTTTTGAGTTTACAAATGGTGTTATGTTTTTAATTTCAATGCTTACCCTTTCATTACTAGCATACAGGCATACAGTCCATGGAATAAACTTGTACAAATGTATTTTTATGTTGTTCAAGGTGTATCTTCAGGGTAAATTCCTTAGAAGTGGGCTTACTGGGTCAAAAGGTAGGTGAATATGTAACTATGTTAAATGTGGCCAAATTCCTACCCTGAAGGATACCATTGACTTCTATTTTGCATTTCCACAGCAGTTTAAGAGAGGGTTTATCCCCTAAAGCCTCACTAACAGAATATATTGTCAGACTTGAAAAGGTTTTGCCAGTCTGATAGATGACAAGCTGCATTTCAGTGTCATTTTGATTTGTGTTTCTACAATTATAAGTAAGGTGAAACACATATTTATACACTTAAGGGCCATTATTTAGCATGATTGCAATAGTCTGTTTATATATTTTCTCATTTTTGTATGAACCTTTGGTCCCTTTTCTCTCAGTTTTAAGGATTTTACATATTGTCAGAATATGAATGCACTTTGTGTGTTGCAAATACTTTCTCCCAATTTCCCAGTGGTCTTTTTCACTTTGTGGTGCTGCTTTCTTTTTTTTTAAACCCTGTTTTTTAATCATATTATGTCATTAAATTAAAATGTTTTCTTTTTTAATCTTTGAATTTTATTAGAGAGAGGGAGAGAGAGCACAAGCAGGGGAGCAGTAGGCAGAAGGAGAGGGAGAAGCAGACTCCCCGCTGAGCAGGGAGCCCAATGAGAGGCTTGAACCTATGACCCTGGGATCGCGACCTGAGCCTAAGGCAGATGCTTAACTGGCTGAGCCACCCAGGCGCTCCTTTATCTTTGAATTTTAAGTCCTATTTAGAAAGCCTTTCCTTATACTGAGGTTAAAGGGGAATTTATCTATGTTTTCCTTCAGTACTTCCTGGTCTTATTCTTTAGTGTTGAGACCTCTGATACATGTAAAGTTTATTCTTGTATATGGTGTGAGGTATGGGCCCAGTGGTATTTTTTCCCCGGTGACTGCAGTTGCCCCAGCTCTAGTTCTTAAAAAAAATCTATTGTTTCCCCAGTGATTTGAGAAACGATGTTTGTCATATACCAAATTTCCACATGTACTAGTGTCTATATTTGGACATTCTCTTCCACTGGTCTGTTTGTCTATTCGTACCCCAGTATCACATTGCCAAAGGTCCGCTCACCAATGCTCTGTGTCTCACGTCCTTGCTGCAGCATGTAAACCTATGACCTGCCTTCTGAAATATGGTAGCTTGCTGGGAAGGATGTAGGTATGTGGGCCCGTCCTATCACACTTGCTCATGACTTCATCTTCTCCATGGGAGACTTCATGTTGACTGTTATTGTTCTGGATATGCCCAGTGCCACTTATACGATGGTATTTAGCAGACTAGGTTCTATAGTTAGGTAGAGATAGAGTTTACTCTCCCAGTGAGTGTATGACCTTGAGCAAGGTAACTTAGGCTTCCTGAGTCTTATATTTCACATCCTGAAATGCAGGCAATAATCATCACTCTATGATCAGGTTGTGAGGATTTATCATAATACTGTACGTAGAGCACTTAACACAGCGTCTGACACAGAGTTCATGTTTGATTGATGTTAGATTTTGCCTTTATTACTCTATAGATATCACTAACAACTTTTAGAGTGAAAGAATATTCCATTTCCAGAGATTCAAAAGTGTTTGCAGAGACTATGCTGTGTACACATAACACCTACCACATTTAGTGAAATCCAGCGGAGTTGGTCATCGGTTTCATTTAAAAATAATTGGCTTTCTAAGGATGGCCTTTGAAAAAACATTTACTTGGCACCTTGAAGACACAGTGTCAGTCTCTGTGGCCCTGACCATGTGTAATTTTGTGAGAACACATAGCAAAGAGAACACACATCAAATAGCTAGACTCAGTCGTGGCAGCCAGCCTTCCATGGACGACAGTCTTTGGGAAATGCTGCATGCCTTTAATTTCAAAGATCTTTCTACATTGGATCAGTGCCCATTTCATATTTCAGATCACAGAGGCAGGACCTGGACTTTCTAAAGGCAAATTTATAGTTCCTCATTAGAGATGATTGATGTTTCCCATGACTTTCAAATTGCTCTTTTCTGCAGAGGGTTAATTTTAAGGGAAACAAAACAAACAAGCCCAATGTTTCTATTTATTAATGAGTTTTCAGCTCAATGCAAACCTTGTTGTTATTGATTGTCCCTCAAAGATATTAATTTATCATAGGCTTAATTCTGCATGGAGACTTCCCAATTATAACATCTCTCCTTTCTTACCTATTTCAGATTTCTGACATTAGATTAAACTTGCATTTCATGTCACTCCTTCATTTCTCCTAATCTTGTTTTCCCAGCCTTCTGTTTGGCTAACCATTGGCAATATTTTTGAAATCTTTCCTATTGACCTCATGAAACTTATCCTTTATTAATACTCCTTAGCATCCAATGACTTCAAGGTAGAAGAACAGGAATGACATTAATAATTTAGAATTGAATACCTAACTGGAATGGAACAGGCCACTTTCCTTCACCTGCTTACCCTCTCTTGGCAGCATGGGGGAATGGTCTGTGTCAAGCAAAGTGGGGCAAGGGCACTAACGGAGAAGGCAGAGATGGATCAACAAATCAGAGCAAGAAGGCCAGCTGATCCCTGTTTTCTACCCCTAAAAAATGAAAGAATTCTTTATGAAACTATACATGAATAACAAGGGACCATAAAGCTTATCAAGCTCTGTGCTTCCTTTTTGAGACGAGAAAACTGAGACTCAGAAAGATAAAATAATTAGTCCAAGGTCATACAGGGACTTGATGGATGGTTCAAGGTCCTTTCCAGCACAAAATAGTCATTTTGGAGAGGCAATTTAAAGGAAGCATCAGATGTCCTGAAACTAAGATTTTCACATAAGTTTATCCTGCTAGAATGTTCAAGTTTGACACTTAATCATACCAGAGAAAGGGAAATGTGTGAAGCCATTTATAAACATTTCTGCAAGTTTCTCATTAACACTGTGATGATTTCCTCTGAACTCCTAGGCATGTATGACACATTTAACCTGCCTCCGAGATTTGCAGGACCCTTCAAGTCCATGGTGGATTCCAGCTTGTCCGCTCCTGTACCTGATTGATGGCATATGTCCAAACAAATCTCCTGGACGTTTTCATGTACTGACTTAAGCAATTAACTGACAGTTTATTCTCAGAAGAGTCCATCCAACTGGATTAAACACCGCTAAAAAGGACCAGAAGTTTGGGGTGCCTGGGTGGCTCAGTCGTTAAACACCTGCCTTCAACTCTGGTCTTGATCCCAGGAACTGGGATCGAGCCCCATATCAGGCTCCCTGCTTGGCAGGAAGCCTGCTTCTCCCTCTCCTGCTTCCCCTGCTTGTGTTCCCTTTCTTACTCTCTCCCTGTCAAATAAATGAATAAAATCCTTAACGAGAGAGAGAGAGAGAGAGAGAGAGAGAGAGAGAGACCAAAAGTTTGAAATCTTTCTAGCCCCACGGTACCTAATTTCTCATTCATGCCATAATAGATGCTCGATAAGTACATGTGCATTTACCAAGCAGTGGTCATTTTCATAAGTGTTTAAGACTACTCTGCTGCTCACCCCAAATGATGCTGGGTTTAGAAAATAATCCACTTGTCTGAAGAGCCCTCAGCTCTGGAAACAAATGAACACCTTCGTGCCTAAGAATCCCCTGAGAAACCTTGCATCCTCCAGTATTAGTTAATTCATTCATTCCTAATTATAAAAATCCTCCCAAGTTTCCATTTATGCCTTTCAATTTCAAGGCACCTACAAGCTTGTGTGTGAAGATGTAACTGCTTTTTTAATCAATTCCTGCAAATACTCATATCGTATCAGACAAGGCAGCCTATGCAAGAGCCACTGGGCTGTGGGACAGGTTCATTCCAAGTGATGATCTCTAGTCTGAAACTGTGGAAAATCCTATAATGCATTAAAATGTTTCCAACAAGCCCTAATGAATATATTAGTTAAAAATAATTCAATCTGTCCCAGTGATTGATTTGAACTACAAACTAGAGACTAGCTGCTAAGTCACTTTTTTTCTGTCTCCCAAATATTTTCCATGCAATGAAAATGAATCCTTTTTATTGTGTTGATGAAATAATAATAGAGTTATAAAACATAACAGAACAAGAGGAAGTTGACAAAGTATATGTTTGATTAATTGCCTTAATAGTTTATAGGTGCTGACGGAAGTGTTTCTATTCCTCAAGACTCATTTTTCAATCTTTTAAGAGGTAATGAAAAACATATGTATTTACCCAACCCCAACTAGATGAACAAAAACCGAAAACACCAAATGCATGTACAAGAGGTATTCGAAGCATGAAAGGTCTACACTCAAGATCTAGAGTTTTAAGCTTAAGGCAGGCTGAAGGGGTCGCCTTGCCCACCAGGACAGGAGGATAGTTGATCAAAAAGCCTTTGGACTCTCTCTTCTTAAGTCATGTCTGGCTTCTCTCTTGCAAAACAGAAGATCCCAAATTCTCAGAGTCAACATAGGCACCATCATCAGTGGTCCCTGCTCTTGTGTGTTTTTAACCCCGCTCTTAACCCAGATGGACTTTGTCATGGGATCCTGTGAGGCTCTCATGGGTAAGAAAATGAAACAGATGTTCAAGAATTGGCCACTGATCTGCGTTCAGTTGGCGGAGGCTTTATCACTTAGAGTTATGGCTCTCAGAACCCACTCTCCTCTTGTGTTCATGTTGCAGTCCTCAACTATGTGACTTTATCTACATTTATTCACTTTTCTATTCCTTTGTATTTCTCATCTTTTTACCAGGTGGTAGGCCTTGTAATATAGCAATTAACATGATATGCGTAATTGTCGTCCTTGAGGAATGTATAGCTCCTTTAGAGAAACCAACATTAAAGGTGTCGTGAGCGCTGTGACAGTGGGTATGTCGGGCGCTGTGGGAACACGTATCAGAGATGGGTAAGCCTCATTTTCTCTAGAAGGTTAAGGAAGACAGGTCATTTGTAGATGGAGATGTTTAAGCTAAAATATAAAAATTTAGAAGGACTTCACAAGGCAAAGTGGTGTTATTCGATGGTGGGTGGATGGTGTGGGAGCAGTCCTCTACTTTTTCCTTATTTGAAAAACCTAATGTTGAAAGTTCTCCTTTTAGTAATTCTGGAGTAGCTGGTACGAAACAAATCCTCCCACAGATAGCAGTTGTGAGCTCTGGATGAAATATAAAACACAGCTATTCAAAGTTAGCCAGGAGAAGTCAAAGGCAGGCAGAAACTTGAGAAGATTCACTCCTGAAAGAAGGAGATCTCCCTGGGTGAGGCCCATGATGTTACAGATTTTCCCCTGAGACCACATGATGCTGGACAGTTAGGTATGAAACAGACACCCTGGTCTTTTTGGTTCGGGGCAGCTGGAAATCAAAGGGGAATAAAATCTCTCATGTACTCCCCATGAGCTACAGAGAGGATGCCCAATTCTGTTCATAAGATCTTCTTGAAAACTAGGGGCACCCTTAAAGTGCACATGTTCAGGACAGATTATAAGATGCCCAGAAGAAAGCCACAGATTTGCAGCTGAAAAAATCTAAGCAAGAGATTTCAGCTGCTGACTCATACACGAGATATAAATTTGGGAAATTGAGTTCTATGAATTTGAAAAGTCTTAGTGAGAACTGATTTTGGTTGAGAGTTAAGCTTTTGGAGTCCCTTCTGGAGTCCTGAGCCTGCCATAGCCTTCTCTGCCCTAACTGTAGAGGAGAAATGATATTTTTTCTGTATATTACCAACAAGCCACCTTAGTTTTGACCCTTAGTTTTCACTTGATTATTAATTGCCCTCATATTTTTCTCCCCCTCAGCTGTTTATTACCTTTCTCCAGAGTTCAATTTAACCACCCAGTTCTATTGTTCTTATAGTTATTATTTCATAGTCCTCAAAGGCTTGGTTAATTATACCAACTCATGCATTTTCTTTTGATATATACCAACCCAATCCACCACTGGTGAAAGTCGAAGCATTTGCATCTCCAGTTTTTGGAAGGACTATCTATGATTCATTCACCACTATCAGGGGGATCCTCCTTGCTACCTGGCAGCAAGCAACCCAGCTCAAAAATGCCATCTCATTGGCTACTGTCCTTGACCATCTGGTGACAATTATTGCCATTTCAAAATATATCCTCAGACAGAGTTTAGCATGCAAGATGTTTGCAAATGCACTTGGGATCACACCTATAAAAGAAAAGGGAAGGAAGCTGGATTGGATACAGTGAGAAGTTGAATGTAATGCCTTAGCAACCAGAAATTTTGAAACTGAAAAGGTTCTTCAAAATTGTTCCCCATGAGGATGAGATAGCCAGGTCATCATACGCTATATGCAATATACTATATTGTATTTAGACCACCCTAGGAAGGTCTGTAATTTGTGTACCGTGGCTCTCTGCAGCCAAGACAATCCTCAAAGGAGTTGACAGCTAAAGGTTATTCTGCTGACAGCACTTCGAAAGGCTGGCTCAATGAGCACTTTCATCAAAATGGATTTGGGTGGTTTATCATAATGTCCAACACAATCTACATCCACCATCTTGGACCCAGAAGTAATGAACTTAATGGTAAAAGCCAATACTCTAAAAATAGCAACATGAAAATGTAGAAAAAAAGCTCTTTCTTTGAATCCTGGAAACATTAGGAATTCTTAGTAGGCTATTATACGTATGTCATCATGGTGGCTATTGTTAGCTAGATTTTCAGTTACGGAAAACTGAAAACATTTTAACAAATGGGGGAGGGAGAGAATGGCAGATAGCATACTGAAGGCAGAAGAAATATCTTGTGAATATCCAAGATTGCGGGGGAACACACTTCATTGAAGAACTGAAACAAGTCCAGTATGGGTGATGCACATAGTGTACCGGATAGGAAGAAAATAAGTACAGCTGGAAAAGTAAGCAGGGGTGAAATCAAGGATGCTTCTCAAATTTCACTGTGGAGTTGATTTTATCCCAAGGGCAAGGGAAAACAATAGTAAGGTTTTGAGCCTGTAAGTGATATGATAAAGTTGTGCTTTTGAAAGATCTCTCCAGCTCCACGAAGGGGCTTAAGTTGGAGAGGCCAAGGCAAGATACAGGGAGACATTTTAGGAAGTAATTGCTCTAATCCTGGAGAAAGGAGGCTTGGAGCAGGGCAGGAGCAGTGGGCATGGAACAAAAGTGAGCAGAATAAGAGCTTTTAAAGGTCGGAACCAGTCACACTTTGTGACCCACTTGTTAAGGAAAAACGTGAAATTGGGGATGATTTCTCAGACCCTGACTTGGGCCACATGTGCCTGGGTACACACACCTTCAGTTGGAGCCCAACTAGGAGGTGAAGGCCTCGGGCTGCAGAGCCGAGCTCTGTGTTCCCTTCCTGGACTTCTTAGTTGGGTGCATTTTACCAGTGTTCACCATTCTGTAGCTCTGTTCTCATATGTAAAATGTGGTTAAGTATCAACCTTCGAAGTTTGTGTGAAGAATAAATGAATTTGTACTGGTAAAATGTTTGTCCACAGTAACTTTCCAACAAATACAAGTCATTATTCTGAGGGACCTCACTCTGGTCTTCCTATTCCTGCTTCTTGTTTGCTTTTTAAATATTGTTGATTTGGATGCTTTCAGATTCCAGTGTGATAATCTCTTCTATCACTTGTTTCCTGCATGATGACTTGAAGGACTTACAGGACTTGCATTGCTGATGCCCATTAACTCCCTCACACCACACCAGTGGAAGAGCAAGTGATACTGTAGGAAAAGAATTCCCTGATGAAAGTTATTTCAATTTAAACTTGTATATACAGAAATTACTAGGTCCTCAAATGGATCTCAAGGCTGAGGGTGCTGGCATCTAGGACCAATGGGACTGGCATCACATTCTTGTTTATCTCGGGCACCAGTGGGAATCAAGCCTCATCTGATCCCACATTTGCACACTGTCATTCTTTTCTGTACCTTCCCTACTCTTTCATCCTTCCTTGCTTTCCCAAGCTCTTCCACTGTGCCTCTGGAATTCAGAGTCTGTCCTCAAGTCCCACGACCCCACATATATTCTCAAAATACATTCTGTGAATGTCCCTTTCACTTTTCAATCTAACTGAAACTGACTTGCTCCAACAACATCATTTCACCTGAAGCATGCTGGGCAAAGATTACTTCCATCTCATCCCGCCCCAAGGCCTAGGATTGGGGTAGGAGTTCCCCATGCTTTCCAAAGAGTCTTCCAAACTACCTTTCTCTCTTTCTCCTTTAAAACCCATTCATTGTATGTCATCAGGTTTTGCCATTACTGTTCTCACTTTTAATGCCTGATCTCCTAGCCACTCCCCTTCCTTAATTTATAATTTCAGCATATTGTTCACTATCTCCCTATCAACTATACTTTCGGTATTAATTCTCAGAGACTTAAAACTATATGTAGATGGTTCTTGACCCCACTCGTGTTAAATGTGGTCCTAGTGATCGTCAATGACTACATTCCATTAGAATCTTGGTTTAAAAGTCAATCATGTCCTATCCTTCAACTCACTTCCTCTAGTCCTCCCATGCCAACAATTTCATGCTCTTGGTGAGGTCTTCTATCTGTTGGTCCCTCCCCACTTTAACTTTCCAATGATTTATCTTCCTTTTCTTCCTAACCCATGTAGAATTCATAGTAAGCAAACCCCTTAACTCTCTAATTCTTTCTCCTGACACATTCTATTTTTTCTCCATTCTACTTACTCCATAGAACTTCAAACTTATTTAAATGCAAACATGTGCTTCTTTCATATTTGCATATGACCCACTGAATTTTGCCCAAGGAAAAATAAAATTACAGAACCATGGTGACAGGACTTACTTTACGTTTCTGGCTACAGTTGTGAAATATCACTAACATTGCCTCACTTTCTTGGTTAAACTCATTTTCCATACTCTCAGATAATTATTTCATACTATTCTCCCAAATCTCCCCTTTCCTCTCCATCTCTGCCCTGCTCTCAGCTGATCACTTCACCATGGACTTGATACAGAAATTGGATTAAAGTGGATGGGAGTTATTTCATCTTTTCATCATTTCCATGAAAGAAGTACATGTACTAATATTTTAGACAACTGACTTCCCTGAAGCTCTGGTTTCTATCTCCATAATATCCTAGAAAGAACTTCATTTCTGGAATCACCCTATTCTCTCCCACATCAATTTCTCCCTCTTTATTGGACTCTGCCAAATTCCTAAATCTACCCTAACTGCATCTCTACACAGTACATTAACAACCTAGTTGCTAAGGCCTAAAATCTGGATTCCTTTCTTTTCATCATCTTCCACATCTAATTTATTAGCGAGTCCCAAGTCCCATAGGTATAGTTCAAGATAGTCTACATATGACTTTATTTCACCATCTTCAATGACATGGTCTCAGTTCAAACACTTTCATCTCCATCATGAAATACTGCTACAGTCTGCTACCAGGTCTCCCCACCTCCTTCTTGCCTCACAGGGTCCACCTGTCACATTACACCCAGAATAATCTTAATAACTTACTTTGCATGAACTTAAGAATAACTTTGATCATATCTTTTCACTCCTACTAACCTTCTAATATAACGTCCAATTATAAAAAGAAAATGTGAATAAAATATTTTTAGTGTGGTCCATGGATGTATGTGTGTCCAGTTCTCCAATCCCATCTGTCTGCATTACCCCTTCACTAGTTAACTGCACTAACCTTCCTTCTGTTCCTCTAACGTGCCATTCCAAGGTCTTTGCATTTGTCCTTTCCTTTGCTCATTATTCAGATTTCAAATCTAATGTCACCTTCTCAGAGGCCTTTCTCAGCTAACCTAGCTAAAACCACTCACCAGCATCCATGCTCTACCTTATTACTAGTATCCTAGTCTATCTTCTTCCAATGACGTCTTGGTTTTCAATATTCTTTTATTTGTTTTGCCTCCCACCCCTTATACACATAGCAGATAACTGCATAAATTCCTTAAAGCAGATTCTATCTCACTCCCCTTTTCAATGTTGACTCACTAGCACCTAAATAATATCTGAATTTACTGCGCACTGCTTGTGACCAATAAACATTTGTTGACTGCCTGAATGGTGACTGACTGATGTTGAAGCCCTAGTATTAAAAACTTGTGCCACTAAGACCTTGGGTTCATACTTGAGAAATTAGGAAAAAAGATCAAGGTAAAATTGTTCTTTTGATAGAGGAACAAATCAACTCCCCATATTTAAGCAAAGACCGAGTAAATAAGCTCCCTAGAGGAAATATAAGTTAGATGGAAGTCACAGAGACATAGAACAGACACACTTAGATTTTACTTTAAATGTCATCTACCTCGCTTTTTCACTTAGTATTATAAGAACTTTCTGACATAATTAAAAATCTTTATAAGCAAAATCTTCAATTGTTGAATAACATTCCATTTTCTATGGAGTGGCATCAATGAATTGAATCATTCTATTGTTTATCAATTGTGCATTAGTCTTTCTGAACATTTCTGCTTATTTCTTTAGTATGAACTCTTTGGAGGGGAAAAACTACTTAAAAGGGATACATATTTTTAATGTTACCTACATTACTAAATAGCTTCCTAAGATATTTGTGTAATTTATATTCAAATAGTCTATAAAAGCAACCATTTCATAGCACCCTCCAACAATAATATTTATTTTATTCTTTGTTCATTTATAGGCAAAAGGTTAATCTCAATCTTTTCATTTGCATTTTTGTGGTTACTAGAATGTCATAACTATTTCAGATATCTGCATTATTTCTTTTACATTTTGTACATTTGTTTATTACATTTTCTCTTTTTGGTCTTAGGGAGAGTTGCATCAATTTGCATGAAGTTTTTATGTATTGAGCTTTATGTAATGCTTATAAGTACATAACCATTTATCTGTTATGTTTGTTTCAAATATTCTTTTCATATCTACATATTATTAAATGTTTTACCTAATGTCAGCAACATAGAGGCTCAGAAGGCAAAGGGTGAATCTAAGGAAAAAAAATTAGAAGTTCCTTCCTTCATAGAGTAGAACGTACTAAAAAGTGGTCCATGTCGGAAAACTAAAGCAGAGAGAATTAAGGATTGGCCTGAGTAGAGTTCAGGTGAGGCATAGAGGATTCAGAATTTTACAGGATCAAGAGGAAGGAACACTCAGTAAAGCAAGGGGCCCACTGAGTGTGCTAATTTTCTAAACAAACAAACAAACAAAGTCATGGCTGAAAGACCAGACAGAGTGTAAAGCAACAATTTATCTTTTATGAATTAAGGATTAGACCATCTTTGATATCTTAGACACTTTTTTTTTCCAACCTGGAGCCTTTAACCTTAAACATGTCTCTTCTGAAGCCATAAATATTAAGAAATTCAAAAAAAAATTTTTTTTTCTAATATAGGGAGAGAAGTCAGCAGGAAAAGGGCAGGTGCTGAAGAGAACAGAATTGAATTCCAAGACTTCTGTGAAGCTGGGGCATTAAGAAAATAGCCTCTTGAAGAGCATTTTGGTTGAAGGAAAGAACGGAGGGAACAGATGGGAAGACAAAGTTGGCATTAAAACAGTGGGAGCTGGGCGCCTGGGTGGCTCAGATGGTTAAGCGACTGCCTTCAGCTCAGGTCATGGTCCTGGAGACCTGGGATCAAGTCCCACACCGGGCTCCCTGCTCTGCTCTGCGGGAAGCCTGCTTCTCCCTCTCTCACTCCCCCTGCTTGTGTTCCCTCTCTGGCTGTGTTTCTCTCTGTCAAATAAATAAAATCTTTAAAAAACAAAACAAAAAAAACAAAAAAACAGTGGGAGCGAGGAGTTAATCCAAGCTGGACATCATTAGGTCTCACCTTCCCTGGTATATTGACTAAGTATGTTAACAGGAAGGCAAAGTCTTTAGAACGCAAATACCTGGGATGAGGAGACTATGTTTTCCTTACAAAGGCATGTTTCCCACCCACGTACAGCTTCTCGGTGACCTGGGCCAGCTGTGCACCCCGGGACAAGCACAGGGACTGTATCCAGTGGGTACACCCCATTTCCCAACATGGGTTAAATGCCTTGAAATGGCACCAGTTGAGAATGCCATTAACACCATTATCATGCCACTAAGTTGTTTTCCTTAATTTGATCTGAAGTTTATTATATTTAACCTATTAAACAATTACCTGAAATATATGGCCACAGCAGCATGCTTCTGTTTCCAAGCTCACTCGCACATCTCCAGCCAATTGTCATTTAGCAACAGGAAGAAAAATATAGGCTTCCTTATCTGCAGTTTCTTATTTATTCAGATTTTCCTTAGGCTCTTGAGTGTTACCCAAAAGAAGCCGCCTTGCTCTCAGTAATTCTGTTCTAATTTCATGGAAATTGGCTTTAAGATGCAGTGCACGAATAGGCGAAAAGGAAACCTTATTTTGGTTATCCCCAAAGTAAGGCAGTTCGTGAAGAGAGAAAATATTTTGGTTGCATGAACATTTTCCTCTTCTCTAAGACTATTTTTAAAGATCTTAAATCTTGGAGCTACTGCCATCCTGCTCCCCCCATCATTCCTCCTCCTGCTTAGAACGTTCCTAACTCAGCCATCTCAACTCCCACCCTATGCATTTCCGCATCAAAACTGACCCTTCCGTGGCCACTGGACTGTCCCGCAGTGTCAGGGGAGACATCTGGGCACCACCATTCACCCCCTCATTCATTATCTTACTCAACAAACGAATTAGAGTCTCTGCTGTAAACCAGATGCTAAGAAAATGCAAAGGTTGTGGGGAATTATCCTGACATTATTTTTTTTTTTTGGTTTCTTTATTTATTTTGAATTTTCTATATTTTTAAAGGGATTTATCCACTTCATTGGGAATTCAAATTCATTACTTATGATGATTCACAACACATTTAAGAATCTGTGTAGTTATGTCCTCCTTTAAAATTTTTATTCTGAGGGTGTTTACGTGCATCAGTTGATTAAACATAAGCCTTGGGCTCACCATGATCCCAGGGTCCTGGGACTGAATCACATCAGGCTCTCTGCTCAGTGGGCAGTCTGTTTCTCTCTCTTCCTCTACTCTTCCCTACCTCCCAGCTCGTGCTCTCTCTCTCTCTCTCAAATAAATAAAAATCTTTAAAAATAAAAAATAATGAATAAATTTGTATTCTGTAGCTATTTTTACCTTTCCATTCTCCATTGTGTTTATGTGTTTATTTGCATATTTCTCTCTCTTTCTCTCTCTGGATTTTTTTGGGGGGAAGGGTTAGTCCTCACAGAAGTGTTTTAATATTTGTTAATTTCTTTATTATTTATTTGTCTAAATTTCACTGAATCTTCTCTTATCTCTATTATTTTCTTTCTTTTCCTTTTTTTTCCTTTTTTTCTTTTTTTTTTTTTTTGAGAGAGAGGACAGAGCATGAGCAGGGGGAGGGGCAGAAGGAGAGACTCTAAGGCAGACTTGCAATGAGCATGGAACCCAACTTGGGGCTCAATTTCATGACCCTGAGATCATAACCTGAGCCAAAATCAGGAGTCCGATGTTTAACCAACTAAGCCACACAGGCGCCCCCTCTATTATTTTCTTATTTCCTCTTATCCATTTCATTTGTTTTCCCCTAACTTCCTGAACTGAGTACTCAGTTTATTTGCCTTCACCTTTCTTCTTTCTTGGTAAATGTACTTATGGCTCTGCATTTCTCATTAAGCACTGCTTTCACTGTCTCACAAATTTGCCTTGTAACATATTTATTATCATTCATTCTCAATACAGCTTAATTTTATTTACTGTTTCCTTTTTTTCAAAGATTTTATTTATTTATTTATTTATTTATTTATTTATTTATTTATTTTTTAGATTTTATTTATTTTTTTGACAGAGAGAAACATAGCTAGAGGGAGAACACAAGCAGGGAGAGTGAGAGAGGGAGAAGCAGGCTTCCCGCCGAGCAGAGAGCCCGGTGCGGGTCTCCGTCCCAGAACTCCGAGATCATGACCTGAGCCAAAGTCAGATGCTCAACAACTGAGCCACCCTAGGCATCCCTTTACTATTTCCTTTTTAACCCAAAAGTTATTTAGTAATTATTATTTTCCAAACACATTGGATATTACAAGAACATTCTTTGAAATTAATTGGAACTGTCTTTGTGTCCTAATACAAGACCAATCTTTTTTTGTAAATGTGTGTGCTTAAAAAATAGTGTTTCTCTTCATTGAGTGGAGATTATCATTAATATTTCTTAATGTTCAAAATCTCTGCTTTTTCTGCCTCTTTAATTTCCTAATTACTAAAAGAGGTTTTAAAATTCCCAGTAACTGCTATGTCTTTCACTATTCCTGTTAGTTGATGCTTGATATACTCAGAAACTATATTGTTAGAGGCATATAGTATAAACAGCTGTTTTATTATATTCTGTGCAAGTACGTAACATTTTTTGAACATTATACTACTTTTCCTTTACATGCTATTTAATCAGATCCTGATTAAAGTCCAGCTTTCTTTTGGTTCAATTTTGTTGGAGATATCATTTCATATTCTTCCATTTTTAGCCATTTTTGAGCATGTCTCTTGTCAACAGATTTTGTATTGCATTGTGTTTAATTAAATCTCAGAGTCTCTGCTTTTTAATTGGTCGAATTCATTTACAATTACCCCATATTTAAAAAAGATTTATTTGTTTATTTTTTTAGAGAGAGCAAGGGACAATGTAAATGAGCAGGGAGAGGGCCAAAAGGAGAGGGAGAGAAAGAATCTTCCAGCCGCTCTCTGAGCATGGAGCCTGACCCAGGGCTCAATCCTGTAACCCCAATCATGACCTGAGCCGAAACCAAAAGTTGGTCCCTTGCACGACTGAGCCACCCAGGCGCCCCAGCAATTACTCTATTTTTATTGCAGAATTTTATTCCATCCTTCCTTTGTTTCATCATTTGTTTTTTTCTTGGGTCAAATAAAAAACAAATCTCAACGTAAGTTTGACAGTCTTTATTTGAAAAGATTATTTTTTTTAATTTTTTTTTTTTTTAGATTTTATTTATTTGACAGAGAGAAACACAGCCAGAGAGGGAACACAAGCAGGGGGAGTGAGAAAGGGAGAAGCAGGCCTCCCACAGAGCAGGGAGCCCGATGTGGGACTCGATCCCAGGTGTCTGGGATCGTGACCCGAGCCGAAGGCAGTCGCTTAACCAACTGAGCCACCCAGGTGCCCCTGAAAAGATTATTTTCTATAAGGGAAGGACAACTGCAGTATAGAGAAGTCTCAGATCATAGCATCTGCAAGCATCTTATAGGTTGGGTGGAATGGAATTTCTTTTGTAGGGAGGAGTAAACTAGGCCACAAAGAATCAGGTATGAGGTTGTGGGCTGAATAGTTGAGAGGAAATGCCTTTTCTTCAGGTCTGCAGGTTCTTGGAAGGGACCAGGAAGGAGGAGCCACAGGGCAATGCTGGATCGGGCTGAGGGTAAGTCAATGTTCATGATCTAAGGGAAAGAGAGATGGGACTAAAAGTTGGTCAGATTATCAAGTATCTTACTGATTTCGATCAGTGGTGACAAATAGTTCAGCTAATCAACTCCAATGCAAAAATAAAAGGGAATCTTGAGAGCCTTTCTAACTTTAGTATAGGTAAAAAAGGTGAAAATCTGTTAGTCTTACTAAATCATGGGGAAAGGGTAGTTCTTTTCAATCAGCTTTTCCCAAAACACAAAAGGGTGGGAGGATTTCTAACCCACCCATATCTTCCTGGGGCACACACCACATGTAGAGTTTAATATTGCCTCTTGCTTTCAGCTGAATAGATCATTTTCTTTGGGAGATTGTATTTTATGGTGTCAGACTTTTCCTTAAAATATAATCTCTTGTTAATTTACCCTAACTGAGCAAAACTTGTCAATATTTGTATCTTGCCTCTTACAAAGTATTTTATCATACTCCCATATTTGCTCTCAAAATGTGTCTTTATAAACACTAGCATAAATAATATTGTATGTCTTTCCCTATCATTAGTAGTATAAAACCTTTGTAAAATTTTTTTATTATTTATTTTTTTATTATGTTCAGTTAGCCAACATATAGTACATCATTAGCTTTCGGTGAACTTTTTTTTTTTTAATTAAAGGTTCATTTGTTTATTTGTCAGAGAGGGAGAGAGAGAGCACAGCAGGGCGAGTGGCAGAGGGAGAAGCAGGCTCTCTGCTGAGCAAGGAGCCCAGGGCTGGACCCCATCCCAGGACCGTGGGATCATGACCTGAGCCAGAGGCAGATGCTTAACCAACTTAGTCACCTAGGCGTCACAGTATTATAGAACTTAAGATCACATGGCTGATTTTTCCCAATGTTCTTTTAGTTTCAATATTTATCAAATGCAGTTCTAAATAAAAATGCATTCCATATTTATCCCTGTAGCTATCTTTTCTATCCTAAAAGGTATAATTTTTGACCAAAAAGAAAACAGAAATAAAAATAAATCATTTTCTTCATAATTCTGTTTCAGGACAATATCTCTCTGTAAGTATTTCACATAGTAAGTGTTCAGTAAATCTTTCTTTAATGAATAAACACAAAGAATATGTCAAGTGGATAGCTAGACAGTTATATTCATAGAGTATAACTACAACCTGACAGTTTTATGATATATATTTAAAAATTATATATTTCCTCTATCTTGATTTTTTATAAATGTAAATTCACATAAATTCATGTAAATGTAGAAATATTCGTACAATTATACATATGCACACACATATACATATACATATTTTCATGCACTCAATATTTCCTAATAGTTTTCTCTCAAAATTCATGATATCCTGCACATTATATACTCACATAAAAACATGTATATTTTTACATATGAGGTATTTTTCCTTGGATTATGTCTGCATCTTTTTATTCAATTATTCAATCATTCTTTCAACTAATATTTGTTAATTGCCTTCTATGTTCAAAATGCAAGAGTGGAAATAGTTATAATTATATATTGGGTGGCCAGAGGAACCTTGCCGAAGAAACATTTGAATCAAGACATATATGGAAATAAAGAACTAAAACATTCATTGGTTTGGGGTAATGTTTCCTAAAGAGAGGACAAAAGGGGAAAAAATTCTCCCAAAAGCTTGCCTGGCAGGACAGAAAATTGGCCAGTAATTTTCAGGGAAAACATCAGTATCATATAACAGTGTACATTTGCACACATTGAATGTAGGAATTCTCTACTGGTATCTATAACCAAGAGGTCATGGACCATTAGACATGAGGTTAATGCTAATAACAATACTATCCAAGAGCAGAAAACAAGAAACAACTCAGTAGTCCATGAAAGACAGATAAATTCTGCTATATTCACACAACGGAATGTTATACAGCAGTGCAAATGCTTTAACAATTTGCACGGATAAACCTTAAAAACAAAATTGAATTTAAAAATAAGAAGTTCCTTAGAAGGCTAGGTAGTATGATGTTGTTTTCTTTTCTTTTCTTTTCTTTTTAAAGATTTTATTTATTTGACAGAGATAAACAGCCAGAGAGGGAACACAAGCAGGGGGAGTGAGAGAGGGAGACGTAGGCTGCCTGCCGAGCAGGGAGCCCGATGTGGGACTCGATCCCAGGTCTCCCGGATCATGACCTGAGCCGAAGGCAGTCACTTAACCAACTGAGCCACCCAGGTGCCCCACCTTGTTTTCTTATATTCAAAAACAGGGCGCCTGGGTGGCTCAGTGGGTTAAAGCCTCTGCCTTCGGCTCAAGTCATGATCTCAGGGTCCTGGGATGGAGGCCGCATCGGGCTCTCTGCTCAGCGGGGAGCCTGCTTCCTCCTCTCTCTCTGCCTGCCTCTCTGCCTACTTGAGATCTCTCTCTCTGTCGGGTAAATAAATAAAATCTTAAAAAAAACAACAACAGTACCCTCTATTAGGCAGCGCCCTCTGTTAGGTTAAAAAGGCTAGGAATGGGGCGCCTGGGTGGCTCAGTTGGTTAGGCGTCTGCCTTTGGCTCCGGCCATGATCCCAGGGCCCTGGGATGGAGCCCTGCATTGGGCTCCCTGCTTAGTTAGGAGCCTGCTTCTCCCTCGCCCTCTGCTCATGCTCTCTCCTGCTCTCTCTCAAATAAATAAAATACAATCTTTAAAAAATAAAAATAAAAAATAAATAAAAAGGCCAGGAAATCAAAAGACCAGGAGATAATCAACAAAAAATTTAAATTTGAGCACCTCTATCAGAGAAGGCAGGAGGCTGGACCTAATTCCCAACTTATTTGTTGTGTTTTGGCATGCTTACATCTTAAAAGACAATGGAGAAGTGAACTGAAAGGAAGGAAGACCAAGGGATCGAGGCACTTTCCTATACTGGTCAGGTACATGAATAGTTGAAGTCACTTTGGACCATGACTGGTCTATCAAGACTTAGCTGTGTATGTGTTTGTGAATACATGAAGACAAAGATGAAGGCACAGTGGTGTCTTGTGACAGCAAGACCATGGAAATAACCTAATTATCCCTCAAAAAAAGAAAAGATTGACTGAGTTATAATAGATACTTCCTATGTAAGGCTTTGCAATCATTAAAAGTATATCTCATATAGAATTGCATAGAAAAGGAACTAGAAGATGAAAGATGTTAAGTTATTCATCCTTTTTACCTCTATAGTGGGAGTAAGAAAGGAGAAAGGAAAATTTTCATTTGCCCTGTATACTCTGTATAACAAAAAAACTTTGTTCTTATTTTGTTCAGATGATTATTATTTTTTCTTTTTTCTTTTCTCTCTCTCTGTTTCTCTCTTTTTGAGAGAGAGAGGAAAAAAGAGAATGAGAACAAGTGAACAGTGGGGAGGAACACAGGGAGAGAGACAATCCCAAGCAGGCTCCATGCTGAGCTCAGAGCCTGATGCAGGACTTGATGTCAAAACCCTGAGATCATGAAACCAAGAGCTGGAGCTTAACTGACTGAGCCACCCACGCACCTCAGATAAGGCGACTTATTTATTTATTTATTTATTTATTTATTTATTTATTTGAGAGAGAGAGAGAGCACATGAGCTGGGGAGGGTCAAAGGGATAGAGAATGCAGAAGCAGGCTTCCCACTGAGCATGGAGCCCATTGCGGGGCTGGATCCCAGGATCCTGAGATCATGACCTGAGCTGAAATCAAGAGCCAGTCATTTAAAAGACTGAGCCACCCAGATGCCTCTCAGGTCAGGTGATTCTTTTTTAAAAAAAAAAAAAGATTTTATTTATTTGACAGAAAGAAGCACAGCTAGAGAGGGAACACAAGCAGGGGGAGTGAGAGAGGGAGAAGCAGGCTTCCTAATGAGCAGGGAGCCCGATGTGGGGCTCGATCCCTGGTCTCCGGGATCATGACCTGAGCCGAAGGCAGTTGCTTAACCAACTGAGCCACCCAGGTGCCCTAAATTAGGTGATTCTTTTTTTTTTTTTTCAACTTTTATTAAGGATGTTCACATATAAGGTTTAATTTTTTTATGAAATGATGTCTCTAAATAATTTCTTTTATATGTTTGCTAATATTTTTATTAGATAGTCCTTTAAAAGAAAGTGCGTTTTTTTTCCCTTCACAAAAGACATGGTTCACATGGTTTCATTTGCTATGGTATGTAAAAAGAAGCTTTAGGTTTCCTACCCTCCCCAGACATTATATACTTATGTCCCATCATAGTTTATTGAATAATCCACCCATTTTTCATAGATATTCAAGGCTTCCTTTTTCATGTATTAGATATTTACATAATAAAGATTATATATTAAGATTTGAACTAGCACTGTTCTATAATTCTTGCACAAGTACTATAGTGTTTTATGTTTTATAGTACTTATCTTCTTTTTCATAATTAACTTTTTTTTAATCTTTTTTTTATTGTTACTTAAATTTTTTTTTCCAGCGTTCCAAGAGTCATTCCCCATTCCCCACACCCAGTGCTCCACGCTTTAGGTGTCCCCAGTACCCACCACCAGGCTCTCCCATCCCTCCACCCCCCTCCCTCCAAGTCCCTCAGTTTGTTTCTGTGTCCAAAGTCTGTTGTTTCGTTTCTCTCCCTGGATTACCCTAGTTCCCATTTACTTTCCTTCTCCCACTGTGTCTTAAAGCATTCTTTTCCTTGCCATTAATATGTCCATTAGTATATTAATTATGGTTTGAAAAACACTAATTTTTCTATTTGTTTCCAAAATTCTTCAGTTTCCCTTAATATCCTTTCTTCCGCAAGATCATAATCTTTAAATTCAGAAAGACTTTAAAATCACATATAGTTTATCAAGATCCATGATTCTTCTGGAGGAATCCCTGAAGTTACTGGTGTGTTCTCTCTGCCTTCATCTGGATGAGGTGATTTTGATGAGCTTATCTAGCACTTCCAGCCATTAAAAACAAAACAAAACAAAAAAACATCCCCACACACCAATTTCCAGCATTTCAGCATCTCTTACTTCCTCACTGGTCTCCTAATAGCCACATTGCAGCCAGAATCATCTACAGATTCAAAGAGCATCCCTGCCCTGCTTATCAAACAATGTGTCTCACGGAGCAACTATCAGATGTGTCTCCAAACTTCCTTTGCATACCTCAATAACCATTGCCACCCCTTCCCATCATGATTTGCTACCCCAAATTATCTTCCTCTTCCTCAGACATGCCCTTCCTTTTGGTCTTTGTACAAGTTTTGCCTCTTCTTTCTGCTATTTTCATCATGATATGATTAAAACCACTTAGATTTTTGGGAAAATTCTAACTGAATAGAAACTCCAGCTATGCCAACTATTGGCTATGTAATCTCTCAAAACTACTCAACATAATTGACCTTTACTTTCTTCATTTGTGAAATGAAATATAAAAAGCTTTAATCAGATGTCTGAGAAAATCAAATCAATTACTGGATGTAAATCATTTGTTACTATGGCTATCCTAATGAGTAGTCAATCAATATTTATTTAATCAATTCACACCACAGCAAGCAATAATTCCAGGTGTTTACTGCATCAGCATCTACCTATTTGCTGTTATTCCAAGCCAGTCAATCTATCAATCAATAATTTGCTACATTATTGTGTTGCACTGTTGAGCTTTCCAAGCACATGACTTACATCAACATTATACATATATTTTTTGTATCCCCTATTTAGTGTTTAGGAGAGTGTTAATAAGAAAGTAATTAATGGGGCGCCTGGGTGGCTCAGCCTTTGAGTATCTGCCTTCAACTCAGGTCACGATCCCAAGGTCCTGGGATCAAGCCCCCTGTTGGGCTCCTTGCTCTGCAGGAAGCCTGCTTCTCCCTCTCTCTCTGCATCTACTCGTGTTCCCTCTTGTCTCTCTCTCTCTGTGTCAAATAAATAAATAAAAATCTTTTTTAAAAAGGAAGTGATTAATGTCTAATTATTTATGTAATTTCCCCCTTGTACAATGCTCACTGCATCCTTTTTTCCAAGCCTGAATTCCCTATAATTTTAGTACGGGAGAGCATTTCAGAAAAACTACTTTGTCCTCTGTACTACATCCATGGTTGTCAAAAAACAAGTTTTTAAATTGTACTGTTTTAAATGTCCACCTTGTAGAGAAGGGTGACTAATTCTAATAAATTTTACTCTGAGTCTTGTATATTGGTGATCAGCCATTAAAAACAAAACCAACAAACAAAAAAAACACCCCCACACACCAATTTCCAAAGTATTGGCTAACCCACTCACACCATTACCACACACAGCCATTTATGCACTCGGCGAGTAATTGCTGGCCCTGGGAGTTGAGTGATTGACAGGACAACCTTGATCACGAGGCCTCTCCAGATTCACAATCTGGCACTGAAGGTACACGCTGAACAATAATTACAACAAAGTACAGTATATGTTAGAAGAACATGTGTCCCAGGTCAACAGGAACGCAAAACGAGGGCATCCACCTAAACGATAGCATCTGGGATTTAAACCCGATAGTCATTTCCCAAGAAACTTCTCCAGAAAACCTGTTTATGGTAGTTAAGCTGTTCCAAATCCTGAAAAAGAAAAGATGATTTTTATAAAAATCCCTTAATCGCTTGAAACACCATCTCTACCATTGAGTTCTTCCCTGGAGCTCCTGGTAATTCTAGTTCATATTCTCCTTCAATTTGCAATGAAAAAAATCCTTTTGTGGGCCATCACTGTCTTATTGGTAGGCCAGGATTTTTTTTTTCTTTTAACAAATCATCCCAAACAAAAGCCTGCTTCATACAGCTCAAATACTGGATAAGAAAAATTTTGCCTGGTCCAAGCTGTTGTCAGTGGAGAGCCAAAGCCACACCAAAAAAGCAGGCAGTAGCACCACTGTGATAGAAGGGATTAAAGCAGAGACTGACAGTCATTACTTAAAGACCCCAGGGAGTTAACTTACCCACAAAGTGGGAAGTAAAAGAGTGTGTAGCCCCTAGTGTCCACAGTCTTGCAAATTCAGATATGACTTTAGAGATATGAAAGTGTGTGTGTGTGTGTGTCTGTGTGCGCGCATGCGTGATTATGAAAATCCAAAGAAACAAAAGATTGATGTTAATTTAGGGGTGATCGAGAAAACTCTATGAAAAAGGCAGGATTTGAATTGCATTTAGAAGTACACAGAAAACTTCAGTGATGTCAGTAAGGAGGGTACAGAATGTGTTCAGATCTTCTTGGTCCATTATAGCTGGAACAGAGTGCTAATGAATGTTTTTGATGGACACAAACATAAGAAAAGAAATCCAACTATAAAGTCATCCAAGTAAAGGACAAGATTCTATGATTCTAAAGTAGGGTTCTTTCAAAATAATCTGAATCTCATTCTATCTTTCCTTGTCAAAGAATACTCCTTTGGTCTGAAGTGAAAAATATTTATTTTGGAACTAAAAAATATTTCTATGTTGAGATGACTTATTCTTATCAGGACTGAAGTGTTGAAATCTGTCCCAAAATTCCTTCCATACATGCACACAGGTGAGTCCCTCATATATGTGTCTCTATGTGTTTTCATTCATCATTGAAGACGATCTGATATAATATTGTCAACAATCCCTTTAACAGCATGGATGGAGCAGAACCAAAGTGGCATACGACCAGAAGGGACAGATGTCACCTCCTCTAGACCTACCTGTCAGTAACAGTGTTGGCACCGTGTTGGGTATAGTCCTGAGCTCAAGAGGACATCACAGATTGTTACTCGTACTGCTTTCCTGGAAGCCGATCCCAAGCGTAGCTACTAGTTATTACTGGTACTTTCCCAACAATGTCAGCAGACCTGCCTGAAAAATATTTTTTTAAGTGGGCTCCATGCCAAGCATGGAGCTCAGTCTGGGGCTTGAGCTCACAACCCTGGGGTCAAGAGCTGAGTTGAAATTAAGAATTGGATGCTTAGCTGACTGAGCCATCCAGGAACCTCTGAAAAGCATTTTTTTGACTGCAGACAGAGCCCTTCACTTATTTGGGATCCAAGGTCCCAAGCCCAGTGCCCTCCCCAATAAACTGCTGCCAACTTGCGATGGTATGGACAGTCATGCCAGGGAAGGGTTAATGTGAGGGGTCTGGGCCAAGGCCCTAGGAGGAGCTGAACGGCCAAAAGAGGGAATGGCTAGGGCGAGCGCTTGGCCATCGCCCCCACTATCCCAACTCCCTGCCGAAGACTAGGAGCAGAGCGGTGCTGGGGGCCTCTCAGGCCTCTGGGATCCACCCCATGAGGCCAGCGTTCTCCTGGCGAAGGGCTTGGTAGTCCTCGTGGATCTTCTCCAGGTTGCTGAGGATCTTCTTCCCCTCTCCATCTCGATCTGCTCCTCCAGGTCTCCACCTTCCCACGTGATTGTATATCCTCGATGGTCAGGAGGGGCGAGCTGCAGTTCTCCTGCAAGGCACCTAGATACTTGTGTGCCCTCCGAACATCGTCCTTCTTGGCATCCTTGAACACAAGCTCATCAGTCACTGCAAACATCCGGTCCAGCTCCCCAGACAGGGAGTTGATTTCCTTCTGAAGGTCCTCTGTGTCTGACTGTGATCTTTACTGATCTCTTCCTTCTGCTTCCCTTCTGATGTTGCCTACAATCTCCAGGATGTGCTTGGTACAGGCCAGGCAGGGTCTCCAGCTCTGACACCAGCTGCCTCTAGGCCTCCTCCTTCCTTGGGGCCTCTTTGGCAGCTGCTCAAACACTCTGGTGCAGTTCTGGATCTCTGCCAGCTGTCGAGAGGAGTCCAGTTCTCGGCAATCCTGGAGCTTTCGGAGGTGGCGATACTCAGCCAGGAGAGGGACCTGGTGTTTTCCCAATGACCTGTCGAGCGGAAGACCCACTGGACACTGCTCTCTGCCATGAGCTGCAGCTTGCAGAGGCTGGCAGTCTTGCCAGGCAGCGGCCCCACCTCCCAGCTCTTCAAGCACAGGGACTGCTCGTGCTCTGTGGTGCTGAGCTCGCTCTGCTGATGCTCAGTCTCCCCCTGCATGAGGCTCATTCCCAAGGTCTTCCTGTTGGCTTCAACCTCTTCAGTGCTGTGATTCACTCCCTCCAGCTGCTCCTGGAGAAACTCCAGCTCCTGCTCTTGAGCTGCCTTCTTGTCTCGTTCAGGTCACTGGGAGGTGGCTGGCACATCAGACGCCCGGGCTTCCTGGACCTCAGGCTCCAGATGAAAGGTGAACTTCACTGAGTGTGTGAAGCGGGAGCCCTTGGTAGCACCAGTCCTGGCCTCAGCACCCCAGGCCTCCAGGCTGTGGCACAGACGCTCAGCCAGGTACTTCTGCAGCCACTGCTGCTGAGTGTATCTTCCTGGGTGGGGTAGCAGGGGGTCCGGCAGATCCAGTCCTCACCCCCAGAGTGGTCCCGGCCCATGTGCTGGCAGAGCCGGATGGCATGGCATTTGAGGAGTGAGGCCACCCTCCCTGTGGGCTGGGGCACCTGGGTGGGGGCTGGAACTCCCGGAGCTCCCTCTGGAACTCAGCTCAGGCCTGAGCAGCCTGGTGGTGTGGAAAGGTTTCTGGAGGCTGAGCCCTGGAGGCGCTGTAGCTTGGGAGTGTGAAGGAGGGGTGGGGCCCAGAGCAAGGCCAGCTGGTCCCGGACTTGGCTTCCGATGGCCCAGGCAGGGATAGCTGAGTCCCCTGCAGGCTGATCTGCAATCTCAGAGGCATCAGAGGGCAGATGCTCAGCCCAGAGGAGAAGCAGGTCCCAGAGATTGGGCTCAGAAGTTCTGAGAGCCAAGCTCTGAGGAATAGCCCAGGCCTTTGTAGGCCTGAGCCACCTCATGGCCAGGCAGAGGCAGTCAGACGCGGCCAGAGGCAGCTGGGGGCTGAGACCAGAGCCCACAGTAGGGTTGGTGACAGCAGGCAGGGACTAGAGCTTCTACAAAGAACTCAGTGGTGAAGGCGCACAGGGCCTGGGCATCTGGAGGACCTGCTGTGCCGACCTGGCGCCGGGAATGGGTGAGGATTCTGTGCGCCTCCTCCACGCTGGAGCCCTGTTCGCGCCTGGAGCCAGGTTCAGGGCAGGGCCAAGCAAGACAGGTACAGCTGAAACCTGAAAACATGTTTTAGATGAGGATATATTTCCAAAGAATGTCTAAGATCCAGTGTCGTTTTACCAAACTTGATCCACTTTGGCTAAAAGGAATCTCTGGGAATTTAAGGAGCCAAAATACCTGTATACAAACACATGTTATCTCACTCAATAATCCTTTAATAACCTGTCTAGAACAACTATGAAGCGATGTTTAATTCCTTCATACAGTATTAACAAATGCAAACCCAAAGGTGGAACCCAGAACGTAACTGTCCTGGAGTATTGAAATAATGTATAAGACACTGCTGAGTAATCCAGGGATCTAGACTCCTCCAAATGGCAAATACAGCTTTGCTTTGGAATGAATGATAACTATAATCCACTTAATTCACCCAAAATGTTTACCGAAGCGTTGTCTGACACGCTGAGAATACAGCTACAAAAACAAGGAACAGAAATGTTTCCTTCCTCATGGGACTTATTTCCAGTGGGAAGATATTAGTAATAAATAAAATGGGCCAATGAGGAGTAGACCAGATGGTGATCAAAACTATGGAGAAACAGCAAAGAATGAAGGTGGGAATTCACAGGCAGCAGGGGTGGGTGGAGAGAGGGCAACTGCCATTTCATGTAGGGCTGTCAGGCTACGTGTTACTGATTAAGTGACATGAGAGCAAAAAGCTGAAGGAACTGAAGAATGAAGCCTAGTCGTTATCTACAGGGAGACCATCACTGGTACAGAAAACAGCCCAATCAACATCTCAAGATGAGTCTCTTCTTGGCATGTTCAAGAAACATCAAGAAGATTAGGATGGCCAAAATGGAATGAAAGTGGGGAGAGTTGAAGGAGGTGAGATGAGAGATGAGTGAGGTCACAATGGGAGCCACTGTACAAACTGGCTTTTACCCTGAGTGAGATGGGGGACCCCACACTGGTCAGAGGAAAGGAGGGTGTGGTCCGAAAGACAACTCCACTTACTGTCTTAAGAATAGACTATGGGAGAGGGTCAGCTCTTAAGCAGGGAGACCAGTCAGATAGCCATTGCAAAAAACCAAGTGAAAGATGATGGTTTCAGGCAGGCGACTAGGGAAGAAATGGTAAGAACCGGCTAGAATTAAATGTATATCTTTTGATGACAAAGATTCACTGTAGATTGAGTATGAGTTGTGATAAAATACAGGAGTCAAAGGATGGTTCTCTCTTAAGGAGGAGGTTCCCATTTGCAGAGATAAAGACTGGGACAGGAGCATCTTTGGAGAAGGGGAAATCACAAACTTTGATTTGAGGCATGTCAAGTGTGAGATGCCTATTAAACATCAAAATATGTGCATTGGTTAACCAGGAGGAAAGAAATAGTTACAGTTAAAGACAGAGTTCATGGCCAGAGATGTAACTTTGCACATTAGCAAAGGGATGGCATCTAGCACTCTGAGACCAGCTCAGTCACCAAGGGATTGGGGTAGAAATAGAAGAGAAAGTGCCAGGGAAAAAAAGGAAGTACTCACTAAGGTCAGGAAGAAGCCCCAGAGGAATTATGATTATGATATAAACTGTAATCACAGCCTTTCAGTTTTAAGAATAGAATTCTATTTGTTATTTCCAGTTTGTGTGTCTTATGACCATATGGATTGCCTTTTTATGTAGACACCACTGACGCTAGTGACTCCCTGGCTGACTCAGCATATCAATCCTTAAGCACTTCCTAAGTTCAATGCATTTTATTTTTCCACCAAAGCATTCCTCCCCCAGAACACAAAATACATTTTCTCTAGGATTTTTAGACAATAATAAGGTAATGAATAGAGGAAAAGTTTCACCCTTATAGAAAGTTCTTTAATGGCTCAATCTTTGCCCTAGCTTAGTGTACAATAGTTTGTAGGCACACGTCATAAAATGAAACCCTAAATGATGGGATAGAAGGAAGGTATAGATTAGTTACTGAAGTGAAAAACCAAGATCCTGCCTCTCCATTTCTTCAGCAATATGCTGTGGCATGCTGATCTTTCTCTAGACTCTGGAAACGCTAATTCAATAAGTTTACTTTTACTCATTATTGTAATTATAAATTCATGACTGTAATTTTAAAGTCATCTTTTTCTTACCTTCTGCTCCAGTGACATCTGAGCACTATTGATTATAAATGTCAAATTACATATCTAGGCATATTTTCCTTGTGTTGGGATCAATACATAACTCGAAGAACTCCTTTGACAGGACATTGAAAGTTATTCCTCACCCATGTGGCCCTTTGGCTCTTTTCCCCCCTGAATATTTTAGTTAGATATTGGCAGCTTTCACTTTCTGGAGGTTTACGGGGAAATACGGTCTTGCTTTGTAAACCTGAACTTCCAAACTAAAAAAATAGAAGGAGAGAGATGTGAGACTATGAATTATATGCATATTAATTTAACTTTGAATAAACCCAATACAAGAAAATCCAAATTTACAAAAGCTGATTAAGGTGTCCCAACTCTGTTAATTATTTATTGATTTTTTACGAAAGTACTCTTAGTTTTTCAATTTTAATAACTCAGTATAGGATTCCTTCAATCATTTAAAAATGCCTTACTTATAGCTTTTTGATATCTTTTTGATGAGTCATAGTTAAAGAAACTAGAAAAGTTGATTTGCTTAAACCATTACTTTCATTTTTTTTTTTAAGATTTTATTTATTTGACAGACAGAAACACAGCCAGAGAGGGAACACAAGCAGGGGGAGTGAGAGAGGGAGAAGCAGGCTTCCCGCCGAGCAGGGAGCCCGATGTGGGACTCGATCCCAGGTCTCCAGGATCATGACCTGAGCCGAAGGCAGTCGCTTAACCAACTGAGCCACCCAGGTGCCCCTACTTTCATATTTTTATTCTTTATTCATAAAAATTCTTCATATTTTACTCTTTCATTCATTCATTTACTCACTCAATCGTAAATTGTATCAACCATTCTAGAAAACAGTATGTTGGTTCACAAAAAATTAAAAATAGAACTATCATAAGATTCAACAAACCTATTTCTGGATAAATATCCAAAGGAAAGGAAATCACTACCTCGAAGAGGTATTTTCACTCCCATGTTTATTATTCACAATAGCCAATATATGGAAACAACCTAAGTATCCACTGATAGGTGAATAAAATCCTGGCATTTCTGACAACATAGATGAACCTGGAGGGCATTATGCAAAGTGAAATAAACCAGACACAGAAAGACAAATATTGCATCTCACTTATATATGTGGAATTAAACAAAGCTGAATTCATAGCAACACAGAGTAGAACAGTGGTTTCCTATCACTGAGATGTAAAGGAAAAGGCAAGATTAAAAAAGAACAAAAAAAGAAAATAGAGTAGTGGTGGCTAGGGGTTCGGAGCAGGAGGCATTATTGGGAGTTATTGCTTACTAGGTGCAGAATTCAGTTTTGCAAAATGAAAAGCATTTGGAAATGGACAGTGGTAATGACTACACAGCAGTATGAATGTACTTGGTACCGCTGAATGGTACACCTCATGGTGGTTATGATAGTAAGTTATGTATTATCTGCATTTACCACAATAGAAAATAATAATTTACCCATTAATTTAACACAATAAAAAATGATAATTTCCATAAGTATTATTGAGCATCTAGACTTGAGTCAGCCAGGCTTGGGAGTTGGGTCTGTAGGAGAGAGAACCTCCACCCCATCCCATCAGGAGTGGCAGGACCAAAGAGACTCTGGAAACAGTATTGACTATGGTGGGTCTTCACATGGTCAACTGAACGCTGTCCAATGTAGATCCTTCATCCACTTCCTCTGTGAAATCCCTGGTAAAGTCAACATTTCTTTCTCAGATGTTTGAATGAATTTCCTTGGGGGAACCAAAGAAGAGGTGACAAGTTCTTTGTTCAAGGATGGCATAAGCTAGTAACCAGAGGCTGATTGCACATACATAGAAGCTGGAAGAGCATTGTTCACTTTAGTTGTTCTCCATTAAAACACTTCTTACGTGAGAAGGTAAATCGTTGTTCAAATATTTCTGCTCCTGAATGGTAGGGTGTGCTGTTTCACTTGCAGCTCTGGGTGACTGGCATGGTATATGACCCTCACCCTTATCCCATGGATAATCAGTGAATACTCCACAGACAGAATGATTGACTGTTGAATATATCTGTAGTTCCCACTCAAAGGAGAAGGTCTTTCCCCAGACTTACAGCTGGTGCTGGCATCGGACGAATTGTGAGGAGGGCACAAGCTGACATAAGCAGTGAATTCAGGCACTGAGGCTAAGGGGCAGGTGTGTGTGTCTGTGTGCGGGGGGGGGGGGGGGGGCTGACTCCTCCCACAGGCAATATTGGGGACCATTGTATGCTTACCCTCACTGAGACTCAGGCAGAGATAAGCAACAAACCCAGAGGCTGATGAACTAAAATGATGGCAGCTATGGAGGATGGTAACTGATACTTTTTGAAGGAGAGAGAAAAAAAAAAAGGAAGACAGCACTTTTATTATAATATGGTTCTTCATCTTCTCTTCCCACCCACCATAGTCTTTTCCCTTCTCTCATTCCATAGCATTTTGGGCTTGCTCCCCCAAATCATTCAGTGGACTTGGGGGATACATTTGAGCTTATGCTTGTCACAAACCAATGTGGAGGGAAAAAATGGATTCTAAAAAAGAACACTGGCTTGTGTTCTCGTCAAAAAACAGATACAAATATAATGTTTAGTATGCTTTTCTTAAAAATGGGGCATTGCAGTTTTTAAAGACTTCAAATAATTTTAAACCAAATTCCGACAGCAGCCTCTTGAGGTGGCAAGAGGCAGGATACTGTAACAAAAAGAAAATGGATCTGAACTCAAAAGGGGCTCAAGGGTATGTCCTAGCTGATCGCATGCCAACTATGGGGCCTTAGGCCCTACATATCTGAATGCTTTTAAATCTCATTTTCAACAGACATTAAATGGGGATTAAAATTGTCTTTTCCTGGCAGAATAAGAATTGAGTAAGAAATCTCTATAACCCAAAAAATGTTTACTATATATTCATTAAAAATATTTATGGAACATCTGCTGTGTGTCAATAGATACAATAGTGAATAATGAAACAAAAATCTTTGTTTGTGATTTTTTTCGTATCTTCATATCTGTGTGTGTGTATAGGTAAATATGCAAAATGTGAAGTATAGTATGTCAGATGTGTAAGCAAGGAATGCAGAGGGAGAGGGCTAGGGGAAGAGAGGGCTGTGATTTTAAGTAGGGTGAAGATCAGGGGTCCTTGGAAAATGAGTGGTTGGGACATGAGCACGCCAGGAACAGTGAGAACAAAATCCTGGTAGGGAGACTGTAGAAGGCATATTTGAAAGAGCAAGAAGGCATATGTGTTTGGGATAGAAGTGAGAGAGAGTGTGGGTGGACATACATGTAGTAACAACAACATGGGACCTGACCTTTGGGCAAATTATCAGATCTTTTAGCTTTATCTCTGGGAAGGGCAGATATCATGGTAAAAGAGTTACATGATGGGACATGTGGATTAATTCACTTTTCTGCATTTTTCTGGTTAAAGAATTGAGTCCCAGGAAAGTTGAAAAACTTCTAAATTTCATGATAAAGATTATGTATTTGATTCAACCTGGGATTAAACCCAAAACTTCTAACCCTTCATTGAGAGAAAATGAACAAGGTAAGATCGACTTACTGTGTGTGTGCATTTGAGTCAGGCAGGGAGTAGGTATTACAATGCTCCTGCAACCAAGACCCTTCAGAATGGATATGCCAACATCATGCAGAAGCCCATCTATGAGACTTATACTCTATTCTAGTGTGAAGAAAACAGTCCAGAGAGTTTTCTCTGTCCTCATTGAATTCAATCATGCTATTGAATACCTCTGAAGCTTGCAATCTAGCCGATAACTGCATCTTACTTTCCTGCTCAATTCTGTATTATGGAAAGGGCAAGCTATTTCTCAGTACTTAGGGCCTACTTTCAAATAGTGGTAACTGTAGTTTCTAACACTCTGCAAGGAAGGCATTTCTAAAGCAGCTATCAAAAAATACATATTCATTTAGTTATTGAGAATGTAAAAGCAATACCTTCCTTCTACCTGTGGGGAATATCATTTCTCCAGCTGCAATTTGTTCATAAAAGAGCAATATTTGTGCCAAGGACTCAAGTGAAACAAATGTCCTTCTTGATGGGAAGTGTCCACACTAATTCAGAGCTGTAAAATAGGAATTTTAAATTCACCTTTCTGTGATCTGGCATTTGCAACTTCTACATAATTTAACTCATGTTGAGCTACATGAAAGGGCTCAATGGATAGCACTACATGGTGAAATACCAGTCTGATGCCTGGAAACTTCCACTGTACCTCCCGAAGGTGCTTATTTCTGGAGTGTGCTATTAGGCAACCTATCATCGTTCTTTCTTTGAAATGTCACCCTTGCTCTGTCAAAGGTTCCTGTCTACGTGTCTGACTAACTTTGCAAATGTCTGACAGGAAATTGTCAGAAAAAGCTATAAAGGGATATGGCTCTTGTCTTTAAGTGGAGAAGATGGTGATTTTTGGACAGGACAGATCAGCTGGACAAATGCTAGGTGAGTTCACCAGCTCTTTTGAAAGGCATAAAGATAATGTCAGAGGGTTAAGCAATTTCCCAGGCCAACTACCTTCATGTAATTCTCTCAATGCTACCTTCATCAAGAGACTCCAGATAAGCTTTCTAGAGGTTCTTTATGACTCTGACAGCTTGATATCTCCTTAAGTGTTCAGGACTTCCTGATGCTATAATTTCTCTACAAATATTCAGGCAAAATAAGAGAGAGACGCCATGAATGAGGTAGATTCCCAGGACAAATAGACTCGAACATTTAACATGGAAAATGATCACCTAGAATTTATCTTATAACCTTGGGAAAGGATCCAAGTTGGCAGATCCCTGTATAGATGGGAGAAATCAAAGCCCCTTCATGTTCTCTGTGCCTTTCTTCTCATTAGCTCATGCTGAACATCTGAGCACTGCTATAGGAGAAAAGGCTCCCGAGCCTTCAGAGGGTCACAGCGGCATAGAACCTCAGCCTGGGAGCAAGTGAACTGCGCTGACCTCGGTGTTCTAAGCTTCTGACATCAATGTCTCCCTGCTGAGTGCTTACATACTCCACACAGAGCAGACTAGAGAAGTACGACTCACACTGAAAAAAGAACACTTCTTCACATTAATAAGAAAATGATGCTTCAAGAAGGAATATAAAGGACTTCTGTTTTTTGTTTTTTTAAGATTGTATTTATTTGACAGAGAGAAACACAGCCAGAGAGGGAACACAAGCAGGGGGAGTGAGAGAGGGAGAAGCAGGCTTCCTGCCGAGCAGGGAGCCTGATGTGGGACTCGATCCAGATCTTGGGGATCATGACCTGAGCTGAAGGCAGTGGCTTAACCAACTGAGCCACCCAGGCGCCCCTGGACTTCCGGTTTTTAGTTCCAAATATAAGGAGCTTGGAACTCACCACTCTATACTAACAAATAAGAAGCTGACCAGCTTAAAAAACCAACAACTCTTCTTGATCATTAAAAAAAAGGAAGGACACAGAGCAAACTATTTCCCCCAAGATTGGAGAGATAAGTGAATATGGGGAATTGTGGTTTCCTGAAGCAAAGATTCACCGATGATATGCCTGTAGGAACCAGTGCCAGGAGAGAAAAATCTGAACTATAATTACCACTATTCTTTAAAAATGAGGGATAAATAAAAACTGCCCCAGACAAACAAAAGTTGAGAGAATCTATTGCCAGTACATCTGCCTTACAAACAATGTTAAAAGAAGTTCTTTAAAAAGAGGGAAAATAATATATGTCAGAAACCCAGATTAAGAAAGGAAAAGTGTTGAAGAAGAAAAACATGAAAATAAAATAAAAATGTTCATATTTCTTATTCTTAATTGATCTAACAATTATAGTTTGTTTAAAATCATAATAGCAAATATATATGTGTAAGCTCAAATAAAAATTAAATAAATGTCAGCAATAACACAAAGATAAAAGGAAGGAGTAAGGATTCTTTTGTTACTTTAAGACACACTATCCATGAAGTGCTATAGTGCTGTTTGAAAGTGAATTTGGATTAGCTGTGAAGTGTATATTGCGTACTTTAGGCTAATTGCTAAAAACAGTTATAAAAGAAAAAGTATAACCAATATGTTAAGGAAGGAGAGAAAATAATCATATAAAATGTTCAATTAAAAGGCAAGAAAAAAGTGTAAGACAAAAATAGGAACAAAGAACAAGGGCAACAAGTAGAAAAGAGTAATAAATAAGATAACTCTTAATCCAAATATATCAATATCACCTTGAATGTCAGTGGTCTAAATGCACAAATTAAAGGACAGAGATTGTCACAGTGGATCAAAAAATTGGGCTCAACTTTATGTCATTCATAGGAAATCCACTTTAAACATAAAGACATATATAGATTAAAAGTAAATGGATAGAGAAATATGTACCATGCTAACACTAATCAAAAGAAAGCAGGAGTGGCTATATTAATTTCAGACTTGTTAAAGTAAGTTATCAGGGGGGTGCCTAGGTGGCTCAGTTGTTAAGCGACTGCCTTCGGCTCCGGTCATGATCCCAGAGACCGGGGATCGTGTCCACATTGAGCTCCCTGCTCGGCGGGAAGCCTGCTTCTCCCTCTCTCACTCCTGCTTGTGGTCCCTCTCTGGCTGTGTTCTCTCTGTCAAATAAATAAAATCTTTTTTTAAAAAAAAAGTAAGTTATCAGGGATAAAGAAGGGCATTGCATAATGATAAAGGGGTCAATTCTTCAAGAGACCTAACAATTTTAACATATATGCCAGATATCAAACTACACAAAGCAAAATTTAATGAACTGCAAGGACCCACTGTCAGAGTTAGAGATTTCAGAACCCCATTCTTAGAAATAGATCCAGCAGGCAAAAAGTCAGTAAGGACACAGTTGAATTCAATGATATTATCAATCAATAGGCTATAACTGATATCTATAGTCTACTTTATCTAACAACAGCAGAATTCACATTTTTCTCAAGCTCATATGAAGTGTTCACCAAGATACATCACATTCTGGGGCATAAAAGACACCTTAATAAATTTAAAAGAGTACAAATCATGCAGTCTGTTCTCAGACAACAATTAAATTAAACCAAAAGTCCATAACAGAAAGGTGGAAAATCTCAAAACACAGATATTAAAGAACACACTTCCAAATAAAACATGGGTCAAAGAAGAAATTTCAAGAGAAATTTTAAAATATTTTGAACCAAATGAACATGAAAACATCAATTATCTGGGGCACCTGGGTGGTTCAGTCAGTTAAGTATCTGTCTTTGGCTCAAGTCATGATCTTGGGGTCCTGGGATCAAGCTCCGCATCAGGCTCCTTGTTCAATGGGAAGTCTGCTTGTCCTTCTCCCTCTGCCTCTTACCCCACCACACCTGCTCATTCTCTGTCTCAAATAGATAAATAAAGCCTTGGGGTGCCTGGGTGGCTCAGTTGGTTAAGCGACTGCCTTCGGCTTACATCATGATCCCAGAGACCCAAGATCGAGCCCCACATCGGGCTCCCTGCTTGGCAGGAAGCCTGCTTCTCTCTCTCTCATTCCTCTTGCTTGTGTTCCCTCTCTGGCTGTGTTTCTCTCTGTCAAATAAATAAATAAAATCTTTAAAAAATAAAATAAAATAAAATACAATCTTTAAAAATAAATAAATCATCAAAATTTGTGGTATGCTGCAAAAGCAGTGCTTAGAGGAAATTTATAGCACTAAATGCATTGATTAGAAAAGAAATGAGATTTAAAATTAATAGTTTCCACATAGGAAACTAAGTAAGAAATTAAATCCAAAGTAAGCAGAAGAAAAGAAATAAGAATAATCAGAGCAGAAATCAATGAAACTAAAATCAGGAAATTAATGAAGCCAAAAGCTGGTCTTTGAAATGATCAATAAAATTGATATAGCAATAGCCACAGCCAGGCCAACTAGGAGAAAAAGAGAAAGGACACAAATTATTAATATCAGAAATGAAAGAGAGTACATTACTACAGATTCTTTGGACATCAAGAGATAAAAAGAAATATAATGAATGTATACCCACAACTCTGGAACATAAATTAAATGTACCAATTCCTTAAAAGACACAATCTGCTAAAATTCTCAACAGGAAAAATGAACAATTTGAATAGGTCTATAAATAATAAAGATATTTAATCAATAATTTCTTCTGAAATAGAAAGCACCAGACCTTGCTGGTTTCACTACTAAACATTTAAGGAAGGAATTAAGCTATCCTCTACAATCTTTCTCAGAGGATAGGAGCAAAGGGAATACTATCCAACTCATAATATAAGGGCAACTTTACCCTAATACCAAAACCAGGCAAAGGCATTACAAGGAAAGAAGACTACACTCCAATATCATGAACATACCAATATCATGAACCAATATCAGGCAGACCTCCTTAACAAAATATTAGCAAAGTCCAAAAGCATAGAAAGAATTTTATATCATAATCAAGGTAGTTTTAGTCTAGGTGTGTGAGGCTGGTTCAACATTCAATGATCAATTAATGTAATCCCTCACATCAACAGAAAAATCACATCATTATATCAATAAATGCAGAAAAATCATTTGGCAAAATCCAACAACCATTCATGACAAAACAAACTCTCAGTAAACTAGGAACTACCTCAACTTGATAAAAAAAACATTTAAGAAACCTTTAGCTAACATGATACTTAATGGTGAGAAGCTTGAAGTTCCCACTGAGATCAGATATAAGCAAGGCTATCCCCTCTCCCCAGGCCTTTACAACAAAACTGTGGAAACAATTAAAAAAAAAAAGACAGGATGTAAGCATAGAAGAAATGAATAGGCAGACCACAGAGGATTTTTAAATACTCTCTATGACATTATAAGGATAGGTATATGTCATTATACCTGTCCAAACTCATAGAAGGTATAATGCGAAGAATGAATGCTCATATATAAACTGTGGACTTTCCATGATTATAATGTGTTGATGTAGGTGCATTCGTCATAAAAAAAGGTACCATTCCGATGAACGCTGCTGATCCCGGAGGAGGCTGTGCATGTGTAGGGGTAGGGCATAAGGAGGAAGCTGTACCTCCCTCTCAATTTTGTAAACCTAAAACTGCTTAAAAAAAAAAAAAAAGGTCTTAAAAAAATGGAAGCCTCTACTTTCCAATAGTAGGCAAATTCTAAGATGTCCCTTAAGATTCCTCCTCCTGTTATACATGCCTTGTATATTTCCCTCCCTTTGAGTGTGAGCAGGATATGTGAATATGATGGGATTTCACTCCAGTGATTGTGTCCCCTGGACAGATGACAGATGGGTTTTTGAATGTGTCATTAAAAACACAAATCAATTGACTTTGAATTAGTGAAATGGGGATTATCTGGGTGAGCTTGACCCCATCACATGAGCCTTTTAAATCTGTGTCTAAAAGTCAGGATGAGGTAGTCAGAGATTTGAAGCAGCAGAGACATTCACTGCTGACTTCAAGGAGCAAAAAGCTATGTTGTGGCCAGGGCCCTATGGCAGAGAACAGTGGGCAACCTCTGGGAGCTGACCCTACTTCACAACCAGTAAAATCCTGGGACCTCAGTCCTATAACCATAAGAAGCTAATTCTACCAACAACCTAAATAAGTTTGGAAGAGAACTCCTAACTGTAAGATGAGATCCCAGCCCTGGCTGAAACCTTGATTTCAGCTATGTGACATGCTCGGCAGAAACAGAAACTGTGAGATAATAAATATTGTTTTGAGTCACCAAGTTTGTGGCAAATTTTCTATACAGAAATAAAAAACTAATACATTTTTTTCCTCCACTTTGGAAGAGTAGTTAGTCCATGGACCTGACCTCCAGGTTGTACTGCTAAAGGTTTATACTCTGTATACTGAACTGTTAATTACCTGTGAAGTCATTATGACTCCTGTTGGGGAGGAGTTTGAGAATGCATGTTTGTTTTGTGAAGGCATGAGGAAGAGGTAGACAGGACTCCTGATAATGAACGGGAGGGGCCCATGTGGCTCAAGTTTTTACATGTCAAGGGCCCCTTCCCAAACTGGAAAACATCTGTATGTTCTGCCAAAAAAAATTACAGGGGTCGGTGAAGTAGGAGAATAAACACTGCAAAAGTTACCATTTGTGTGCTGAAGAGGCGAACAGTAGCAAAAAATTAACCTCATAAGGACAGCTGGTTTCAGAACTTGACCAGTTCTGAAGACCTTGTTCATTCATCAGGCGATCTCCATGTGAACGGCACCAATGTTCTTCCTGGGGCATACAGGGTCAGTCCACTCTTCTGAGCACCACGTACTGTTCTCATCACTGGAACCAAGACAAAACACAAGAGAATCAACCATGAAATAAAATAGCATTATGCACCTTTAGCCTAAAATTTCTTATGTTTCTATTACTAAGAAAAAGAACCTTCTTGAGTTAAAAAAAAAAAAAAAACAAAGAATCTATCTCCATGAGCCTTTTATCCATCATTGTTGAATATGGCTTTGCAGGTCTTCATCAGCTGGATTTCCATTTGATGAGGCTGTGAGTCATTCATGTGCTCCTAGACCTGTACCACCCATGGGTGGATGGGCTATTGTAGTTTCCCCCCAGTAAGTGCAGGGAAATGCCCTAATGGGAGAGAGAAAGCCCTGAGAGAGAGACCAGCTCTTCCATTTGGAAAGCCATAGGACATGAAACACAAAGCAACTGAGTTTACATCCAGGAACTTGCTTTAGTTGGGACTCCAAGTGAAAACTGGACTCAGACTCACAGGTGATAGACTGTGTTTAGGCAATGACAGTCTTTTAGCTCAGTTCAGCCCAGAAATGGAGCCTGAAACAAGGATTTTGCTGCTGGTAGGTTATTTTGGAGGTGATTTCACAAAGCTCAGTGGAACAAAAGGGGGAGGGTAATGCAGGGTAGTAGAATGGAATCAAAATCAATCAAAAGTACTGTGGGAAACTGGAACTCGGTCCTCTAAGGATCCTCTGAGAAACCACATGGGGCATGTCTCAGCTATCACCAGGCGACATGGAGGTAGGAACCTTCATCTGATATATTTATACATCCTTAATTCATGGAGGGTTGTGCTTGAGGGCGTGAACCTGTGTACAGCTAAGCAAGCTCTCATAATTCTAGAGAAAGCATGAGAAGAGTGACCAGGTGCTCTAGCTGTAAGGCCACTGTGTGCTGCGAACTGTCTTCCTCAGCTGCCAGTGACCTCATGCAGGCAGAGATGTGGAATAGAGGGTCAACAGTGTCTGCACCACAGGTGGTGAGATGGGGATGTGAGGCCTACAATCTTGTCTAGGCTCTCTCCCTGCCACACTGAATGAATGAATAAATGCAGATGAATGAATATAAGTTTGCTAATTATAAAAGCGTATCTTGGAAAACATGCTCTAACTCAAAATCTTTGCAATCTTAACCACCATCCCCTTGCTGGGATATCGTTCAAGTGGTGTGAGTATATCTTCTATCTCAGCTGCACATGGAAGGATGATTGCAATCAAAGATTACGTTTGTGGTTGATATATTGATTCTTGTCCTATGAAGTAGAAAAATTATGTTCTATATTCACAATAGCTTCTTTAAGATTTCCAACATCCATTCCCAAATCTTTCAAATGAGCAAAACCTGAGGGCCAAGAATTTTACCAAGAGCGGAAGGTAGGGAGAGAAAAACAGAGGCCCTTCTCCTGGAATTATTCTACTCCTTCTGGCAGAGGCTCATTGGCTGACCTCAAGGGTACAGAGCAAAGCCAAGTTTAAATTGTCCTTGCAAGGGCTGGCATTTCTTATTACTGCCTTATATTCTTTAGCCACTACCACTTTTAGTTTTATGCATTTTAATTAGCACTCTCAGTTTTTTTTGTTTTGTTTTGTTTTATTCACTCATTCATTTATTTCCTTTTTATTCCCTTACTTTCTTAATATTTTTACTGAAGTACAAAGATGGTTCACTTAAAGGGAAAAATCTGAAAGCTAACCAATAGAAATTTTCAACCCAGATGGGCCCTCTGACATAAAAGATTGGTTTCACCTGGTGCATCCAAGGCACCCTAATCACTATGAGGAGCTCTAGATTTTATTAATATGCCTACTTGAGTCAAGGGAAACTTTCATTACGTATCTTTACTGCCCCACTCACCAAGGGAATCTAAAAAGGGCTATGGCAGAATATAGTTTTTCACTGTATGTCAAATATTGGCATCCATTCATTCTATTCAACAAATATGATTGAACATTTGCAGTATGATCAACTCTGTGATTAGAAGGTGGAGGTACAAAGAGAAATATGACTTTTGGACACTATACTGAAGCTATTGTACCACAGCATTTATTATATCATATTAGAGCTAGTTGATGTCAAAATGTTATGGTCCCAGAGTCTGGAGTGATACTGGGATCAACTTCAGAGAGGAGATAGTATATGAGCCAGATTTTATGAAGTAGGATTTTATTAATGAGGAAAGCTTGCCTCCGTCCTCTGCAGCACTGTGTTGGGGAAAAGATGAGAACAAAGAGCAGTCCTGGGGAAGACATTCCAGGTCAAAGAAGAGCATGTGAGAAGCTATCACAGCTGGAGTGAGGACTGAAACTCCATCCCTGTGCCAGGGCACAAGACAGAAAAAAAGCACTTGCTGGGATTCAAAGCAATGCCTATCTTTCTACATATCAGCAAGGCTATTTGAATTCAAGAGTGTGGTGTGACTTTCTTGATAGTCAGAAGTAATTTGAACCTCTACTTTCACCTAGCTCCTTTGGGATCTCTGAGAATACACAGGTATGACATGCAAATGTGGTGTTTCCAATTAAGTATAAAAGCACTGTCACTTCTATCAAGGAATAGGGCTCGCATCAGAATTGAGTTATTAAACAGGTATTGCTTCGTTACATATGGCCGAAGATGAGTCCTTTTTTCGTATCCTCCATCCTCACCATTAAATATGTAACGGGACGAAGAGAAGCATAGAATTTTCTGTGTTGACAGTGCTTCAATGCATAAGTAGAACAAAACAGATGAGGGGTGATTTGAATCTATACTTTTCCTTTCTGCCTGTCTAAGAAAAGTGATTGTTTCTAGAAACTGACATCAGATATGACATACACAAAATAAGAACTCCCTTGTCCTACTAGGTATGAATCCAAGTGTAATCCTCCGGGTTAGTCTGGAAAGCTAAGTCAATATTATAAAGGACCGTTAGATTGGGAACGGAGTCAGAAATGAGTACAACACAAACATATTAAAGTGAGGCAATTAAATGCAAACGAACACTACCGCACTTTCCTCCTAAGGAAATATAATTAGATTGCCAAGTAGATTGCTTTTGGATTATTTGGATTAAGTGTTGCATTCTTGAAAGCTTAGCGATTTCATTTCCTTGGAAACCATGAGTTTTCACTGTTAAAGGCTATGAGCATTCTCTCCTAGGCTTTGGGCACTTCTTACTGTGCTTTTGTTTCTAGGACTGGGAATCATAGCATTCAAAAATAGGGCATCAACAAGGAGAGCTAAGATTAAGGTCAAAATGTTCTGGCTGATTTGGAAAGCTGGGGCAAGTAGCATCATTATAGCAATCTCAAAATACACACCCCGAGCCCCACAGAGCAGTCATTTTTGTTTATAAAGTGACTTTGTGTACTTAATAAGCTGTACAACCATGCCAAACAGCCCCTGTAATAGTTAACTCAAGACTTTTCTTTTGCTTTCATTCCTGTCGACTTTCTAACCCACAAGACCTTGAGGAATAACCTTTATTTACCATGTTGTTAGTTTCATACTCAGTTGAAAGTCACTTCCCAGGAGGAAACACTCCAGAGATTTTACCTGTGTCTTATTAATAAACTTTTCCATTTGCAGAAAGAAACTCAGGCATCTAAATAAGGAACCATGCTGCATATACAATACAAGATGAAAAGGAGAAGTCCGGGGGGGATGCCTGTGGCAGAGTTTTATCATGAAAGAAAAAGAAAAAAAAAGAGTGGCCATTGACTTCCTCACTGAACGAGCCAGAGCCCACGGTGGAGACTCTGTTACAGGATGGGTTTGATGGAGTCAAGGTTTACCTGTCAAATGTATGGGCATACAGCAGGGTGCAGACATTCTGACCGACTGCTCTAATTTAAGCTGGAAGTATTCTTTTACAATTGTGCATCGTCCTGGATTGATTTTTGTAGTTGGCCCAACCCTGGGAGAGAAAACAGTCTCTCTTGTTAACAGAGTTAGTCCTTAACAAAATGAACGACATGGGGAAGTAGAGCTTGTATTCTGTTTTTGCTCCTCTCATCAGTTGGCCACCATGCACAGGTATCCTTAACTCTTTTTAAAGGCCCAGGGAGGTCTATCCAACCCGGGCAGGCCCTGAGATTTGAACCGACTCGCTCACAATCCTGAACCTCCAACACCAACTTCCCATCTGCATTCTCCCTCCAGCACTGTTTGTTAAATGAACTTAACCAATTGACTTAATGGACTCACATTAGTCACTTTTAATGTAAATGTGTAAAACCAGGTGGTATATTGACACTTTTAGAAGATGTTTCCTGGAAGCTTACCTTAATGTTAACATGGAGTTTTCAGAATTGTGGTAGAAAAATCAGTTTCATGCGGGAGTTACTTGGAGTAAGAGGGTTTTGCTTTGTTGTATACCTCTGATCACCAATGGTGAGTTGGAAGCTGGCTGAGGGCGGTACAGAATTACACGGTCAAGAGAACAACCCACTTCAGGGCCTTACCCCGGGCGGGGGGGGGGGGGGGGGGGGGGGGGGGGGGGAGGGGGCAGCGCATTTCTGCAAGCGTTTGAGGCTTCCCAGGACATCGGTCTCTGTTGCCACATCCCGGTTCTGCCGCTGTAGTGGGAAAGCACCACAGATATACACAAGTGGAAGTGCCCGACATCCAAGAAAATAATTTTTACAACAATAAGAAGTGGTCCAATTTGACCCACAACCTACAGTTTGTTGACCTCTGCTTTCTATTAACTCAAGGAAGACACCAACCACACTTCTGCCTCAGGCGAGAGATCCAACATATAGACACTTAGAAAAAAACAACAAAATCCTTCCTTTTGAAAGGATTTTGAAGGAAGATATACATATATATATTTGTAAGCACACACGCACAGATGTATATGTGTGTTTATACATACACATATGGAACTGCTAAAACTTTTTGTACAAGAGTCATTAAATTTTAAATTATAATCTTTTCATCTATGGTAGATTTGTGCTGTCGATTTAGCTAAGCCAGACCTACGCCTCCCAGAACTTTTGTCTTTTGTATATTTTCAGGTTAGCATGGGTCACAAGTCATACTGTGCATTTAAAAGGCAGGCTTGAAGCAACAACTTTTTTACACTCTCAATGCTGGTGCAGCCCTCGGGGCAGCTGATCTGTTGTGGGTTCACCTCCTGGTGAGGCAGCAGCTGAGCCCTCAGCTCTCCCAACTCCTGCGGGACCACCTCCTTCAATGTCCCCAAGTCCTGACCAGGTTTATGTGGAGCTCCACCCAGGGCCGGCCCCAGCAAGTATCAAGGCTCCCAGAAGGTGGGGACGGCGTCCGCGATACGAAAGGAGAGAGCCCCGAAGATTCTTTTCCAATCACCTGCCAGGCATCTCCACCTTGCTGGCTCTCAGTGTATTTCCTTATAGGCAACAAGTTAAAGATTCTCATGAAGGAACATTTTTTAGAGAGTGATTTTTCATTACACAGTGTCTTTGTTAGAGAAACATAGTGCTTTGATCAGTGAAACATATTTTTGCAGGTGCACCTATTTACAACTCAGAGTTAACTCCTTAACCAAGCCAAGGACATGTTATTCAGTAAGGTTTTTTTACAGTTTCTTACATCTGGTGCCTAGACGATAAAGGGTAGACGAATGATATGGTGTTTTTCTTTTTTTTTTTTTTAAGATTTTATTTATTTGACAGAGAGAAACACAGCAAGAAAGGGAACACAGCAAGGGGAGTGAGAGAGGGAGAAGCAGGCTTCCTGCTGATGTGGGAGCCCGATGTGGAAGCCCAACGTGGGACTCGATCCTGGGTCTCCGGGATCACGACCTGAGCCGAAGGCAGTCGCTTAACCAACTGAGCCACCCAGGCGCCACCTGATATGTTGTTTTTAAGCAGGTCTTACAAACAAGAAGGCAATTGAAAGGCTTAGATGAGTTGTGTACAAAGTTTTAGCTACATTATTAATACAATGACCAAAAGTTAGTCTGTCTGGCATTAAGGAGAAAGATAACTTATTTTGCAAAGGTAAAAGCACTTGCTCAAGCCTGTTTTCCATGACTGGGTACGGAACTCTATTTATGGATCCTTTGTGTGCGTGGCAATGTCCTTGTTAGTACAGTTTTATTTCTTATATTAAGCCCTTTATTTAACCATTTAAGAGCCCTGACAATCTCCTCCATAGAGCTGCAGGATATTCTAAGATTAAGCTATTTTTAATGATGGTAAGTAGAAACAAAAGCATTTTGCTATATACCAGACATGGGTTTTAAATGTCAAGCATTCCATACAAAGAATGGCAAACAAGCAGGGTGGAGAAACCCCTGCCCCATGCAAACTCCTCCCACTGTGTGGGGGGGTCGGGGTTCCTGCCTTGCAGAGGGAAATCCCCTAATTGACCATGCAGGTGGCTCGCGGCAGAGCTCCCCCGACAAGGACACCTACTTCTTCCTCAGCAGTTCATTTGCATCAAGTAAGCTGAAGGCCAGCTGACAGTGAGAGGCAGATGTGGCTTCCAGTGTGTCCTCTGAGCTGCAGGTCACCTTGTGAGTTCCCGTTCACCCCGCCCTCCCCACTTTCCATCCTCCGCTCCTTCCCACCTGGCTAGGTCAGCTCAGAGTCTCCTGAGGCCAAACGCTTATAATCAATACCCTATTCTACATCAGAGAGAGTGAGTCTGCTTTTCTATGAAACCGTAAGTGATGCATCATTCCAACCTAAGAAATTTCCTGTTCAAGGAAAGGAAAAAAAATTAACAGCTGAAAGTACTAGGTCTCAAAATAGCATAATAATTGTGATACTAATTTCTCTTTTCTTCTGGGGAAGGTCACACTATTCCATTCAATCCCGAGGTTCTGTAAATGCTGGGCTCTATAATGACGCCTACCTGTTTGTTCACAGGGCATGGACTCTGATTTATTTCCTTGTCCTCCAGGACCCAGGTGACTGGTGGAGGACCAGTGTAGCAGCTTCTTGCCCCAAAACTGAGCAAAGCCATCTGGTCCTAGGGGGAGTTGGACCCATGTCATTGACCTCCATTAGCAACACACTTTAACCAATTACAGAAATAAAAGCTATCATTAATCCAATTGTCCTCTCTCTGGTTAGTCTCAATTGGAATATTCTATCCATGTTTACGTTCTGAAACCCAAAAGTTTATACTCTTGGGAAAGCTACTTTGGAAAATGTGATATCACAGCTTCAACTCCATTAGGACTTAAAGAATTACTGGACATCATACTTTTAACTGCCTCTTCATTTTCCTATCTCCAAAGCCACACCAAGTTAGATATGAAAAGGACTTCTAGAGAAGTGAAGTCATATATCTATTTCATGAGAATTTATGTGCACTACCTCTCATCCCACCCCCTGACCCTCTCCTCCTATATTTACATTCCTGCTTGGATCCTTAGGAAAAGAAAACATCCTTTTGGTTACATTTTCCTCATGCTCAATGGGTTAATTTGTTGTTTTTGGTTATAATTTCAGTATAAAATATATTAAAGTCTCACTCACCTGAGTCACTGGACCAGTTACACTGTGTTGTGTACTTCCTGCTACATTTTAATTTCGACTTTGATAACATTTAGAAGAAGGAGGGAACTATCTTACTGTAATAATCCTCTCGACTACGTAATCATTTCTGCTGGTTACAGCCGTTTGTCTCTTGCACTCAGGGCTCCGACTTTAGATGACTTTCAACAAGTATCCCACACACGTGCTTCTTGATGGATCAGCTCTATTTGTATTTTTTTCCGCCATCCTGTAGACCAGCTGCGATAAAAACGAAATCTTAACGGATAAAGGTCATGGGAGAAAGATTGTTGTTTCTAAAGTTTCTTTTTCCATTTTAGCTCATGTAATCCTATATGTCTCTATTAAAACCAGCAGTGCTTTAGGCTGAGAACCTGTGTGAGAGCCATTTATAGATGTAGACAAATGAGTACCAGTCTACAGAGTGTGTGGCAATGACGCGGATGGCGTGTTAACCGTCGGGATGTTAGAAATGGGTCTTCTGCAGTGTGGTAGGCTGAAAGGGACCCCCAGAGATATCAGGTCCTCATTTCTGGAACCTGTAAATGTCACCTTATTTGCAAAGGATCTTGAAATCGGAAATCACCCTGAATTAACTGTGGAGACCCTAAATGTAATCTCAACTGTCCTACAGAGAGAGAGAGACAGGGGAAGATTAGATACAAAAGGGAAGGCCCTGGGAAGATGGGGACAGGGACTGGAGTGATGCAACCATGAGCCAAGAACGCTGCTGGCCTCCTGGGGCTGCTGTAGCCTCAAAGCAGATTCCCCACCAGAGTCTCCCCGGGAGTGCAGCCCTGTCCACACTCAGGTTTTGGCCCATGACACCCATGGAAGACTTCTGCCTCCAGGACGGTGAGACAATAAATCTCTGTTGTCTGAAGCCACCGGGTTTGTGGTATTTTGCTGCAGCAGGAGACTAACACACAAAGTTAGAGATAAATTAGTAATTTTCTAAAGGGTTAGTTGCCCAGATCAGATAGGCAGCTCCTCCCTATCCAGGAGAGCAAAACCCCAACCGAAAAGATTCTCTTTGGGTCATATGGACACTGATTGCTCTCCTTAGAAAAGCCGAGGCTGCATACAGCCATGCTTCCCATTTTCACAGGCCTTGAACCCCAGCAAAGACATGTGTGATCTTAATTTGTTGATCAGATGCTGAAGGTAGAGGCTTCCAAATCTCTCTGACCCCAGGAACTTGGATCCTCAGAGCAGCCATTATTTTTAGGGTATAGTAGTACAGTGGATTTCTGGTGTAAAGGTAGCAAAATAATGAGACTTTTGTCTCCCTCTTCTCAGAATCAGTCCCCAAGCCGAAAGGATAAACACAACAGAAACCCCACATTTGCTATTAATGAGTTGATCTCCATATAGCAGGAAAGGCTGTATCACATGAACATATAGGAAGAGATCAGACACTTGTGGCTTCAGAGCTCCCAAAAGGCTTGCAGAGCTCGGTATTCCAAAGTCGATGGCATATGTAAGAAGCAAAACCAGCAGTCTCATTTTTGGGGGAAAAATGAGGCTCAAAAGTAGGAGCTTCTAAAAAAAAAAAAAGTAGGAGCTTCTGGCTCTCATTTTTAAATCCTTTCTCCAGAGGGTTATATGAAGAAACTAGAAATTTATAGCAAACAGTTTGCAGGTAAGCCAGTGTGAAGCAAAGAAATATGAATTGAAGCAATAGTGCAGCTGCCAATCTCTATTGCATGGGAGAAGCAAACTTAAAAATTTCACGGATAACACTCTGTCATTAATGACTTGTCTTGGAATCAAGGAAAATTCCTGTTGTCCCAGAATAGTGGTTAGACTCCTCCATGCCTGAAGTAGTTGAGCTAGTTAGAACATGGCTCATTCAAACATAGACTAGTTAATACAGTGAGTCCAACAAACAATTAAACAAAGCAAATCTATAACATGTAGTAAAACCTTGTGTAAAAAATTAAATTAAAAATTACAAAATAAAATGCAATGACAAAGTAGAAACTAAGAAGCTTTTAAAAAGATCAACAGTAACGCTGAACATTTTTTCATGTGTCTGTTAGCCATTTGTATATCTTCTATGGAGAAGTGCCCTTCATGTCTCTTGCCCATTTTTTGATGTGTTCATCTTCTTTTTGGATGTTGAGTTTGAGTAGTTCTTTATAGATCTTGGATACCAGCCCTTTGTCTGTAGTGTCATTTGCAAATATCTTCTCCCATTTTGTGGGTTGCCTCTTTGTTTTGTTGACTGTTTCCTTTGCTGTAGCTATCAGGGAAATTCAAATCAAAACCACACTGAGATACCACCTTACACCAGTCAGAATTAACAAGTCAGGAAACAACAAGTTTTGGAGAGGCTGCTGCGAAAGGGGATCTCTAGTACACTGTTGGTGGGAATGCAAGCTGGTGCAGCCACTTTGGAAAACAGTGTGGAGATTCCTTAAAAAATTAAAGATAGAGCTACCCTATGACCCTGCAATTGCACTACTGGGCATTTACCCCAAAGATACAGATGTAATGAAAAGAAAGGCCATATGTATCCCAATGTTCATAGCAACAATGGCCACAATCGTCAAACTGTGGAAAGAGCCAAGGTGCCCATCAACAGATGAATGGATAAAGAAGATGTGGTACATATATACAATGGAATACTATGCCTCCATCAGAAAGGATGTATATCCAACATTTGTAGCAACATGGACTGGATTGGAAGAGATTATGCTGAGTGAAATAAGCCAAGTAGAGAAAGTCAAGTATCACATGGTTTCACTTACTTGCGGTGCATGAGGAGTAACCTGGAGGACAGTAGGAAAAGGAAAGGAAATGGGAAGTAGGGTAATTCGGGGAGAGAAACGAAACAATAGAGACTTTGGACACAGAAACAAACTGAGGGACTTGGAGGAAGGGGGCTGGGGGGATGGGAGAGCCTGGTGGTGGGTACTGAGGGCACCTATTGCGTGGAGCACTGGGTGTGGGGAATGGGGAATGAATCTTGGAACACTGGGAAAAAAATGTAAGTAACAATAAAGAAAAAGATCAACAGTAAGAGAAAGAATAAATGTCTCATAACAAGTACATACTTAAAAATGTTGCCATACAGTAGATAAAAATTATTAAAACAAGTAACCATTAAATCAAAAGAGTGATGAAATTATCACCTTTGAAAATACCTGCTGAAGCAGAAATGCCAGCATTCAGAGAAACTTCAGGAAAAGGATATTAGGAGAAAAAAACTAAGCTAGTGAAGAAAAATAAAACAAAATAAATTATTTTAAAAAAACAGAAAAGAGGGGCGCCTGGGTGGCTTAGTTGGTTAAACGACTGCCTTCGGCTCAGGTCATGATCTAGGAGACCCGGGATCGAGCCCCACATCGGGCTGCCTGCTCAGCGGGAACCCTGCTTCTCCCTCTCCCACTCCCCCTGCTTGTGTTCCCTCTCTCGCTGTGTTTCTCTCTGTCAAAATAAAATAAAATATTAAAAAAAAAAAACAGAAAAGTAGTGGGAACTAAAAAATAAAACTATCATGGAACTAAGGGTCTCTTCATCAGCTGGAGAAGAAACATTTGTGAAAATGCAACAAAATAAATCATGGATGGAATTGAGCAACAGGAACAAACTGAAATGAGCAGAATTGAAAAGGATTAGAGAGAAAAATTAATGTGGAAAATGAAGGATATAACATATGCAAAATTAGTGTCCCCTCCATATATAAGTGCATAGTGGATCAGGAAAAAAAAGATTTAAAATTAAAATTATAGGAAAAAATTCCAGATATTGAGCATTATCTATATGCCAGGCAGTATTATATTCCGGGGACACAGCAGTGTGGAAAACAGATGGAATCCTATCCACCAACAAGCTTTCCTCCAAAGAGGAAAGGTGACCAAAGACAGTAAAGAGACAGCATATTATGTCAAAGATAAAAAGATACAGGATGATCACCTAATATTTAGACACATGCTAATAAAGTTTCTGATGTGAGAGCTAAACAAAGAATATTTTGAGTATGTAGGCAAAAGAATTACGTTACCTGTGATAGGAAACGCCATCATAAGACCTACACACAAAATCATAAATTAAAGCAATGCCTACTAACTCTTCAAAGAAAAAAAGCTTGAGCCTGATCATGTAACTTTTCGAGGACTTACGTTTGTTAACTAAGACATGAACGTAGAAACTTCTGCAAAAGTTTTGGTGAAAAACACTAAGCACATGGAGCTAAAATAGCAATGGGAGAAGTGGCCAAAGAAGAGAATGTGGGGGCGCCTGGGTGGCTCAGTTGGTTAAGCGACTGCCTTCGGCTCAGGTTATGATCCCGGAGATCCGGGATCGAGCCCCACATCGGGCTCCCTGCTCGGCGGGAAGCCTGCTTCTCCCTCTCTCACTCCCCCTGCTTGTGTTCCCTCTCTGGCTGTGTTTCTCTCTGTCAAATAAATAGAAACTTTAAAAAAAAAAAATCTTAAAAAAAAAAGAAGAGAATGCAAAGATGACACACAATCCATGCATAAAAAGATAAGAACTAATATAACTTGGGAAAGAAATGACAAGATATGGAAGATTTTATAAATATGGCAACCAAATTATATTAAAGTTGGTAAATAATGTAATAGCTACAAAACTGTATTTACAGACACAAATTTAATCGTCAATGAACTAAGAAAAACTAACACAAAAGCTTTAGTCAGGTGGAGGAGGGAAGAAAGGAAAAAATAGCACAGGTGAAGGTATTTTAATTTCATATTTGTTTTCAATGGGATACCAATAAAGAAATTGCCGGATGTCCTAAAAGTTTACATTAGCAGATAAAAATAAATATAGTAGAAAACTAACTTTCCAAATTACCCTAGAGAGCACATACACACACATACACACACACACACACACACACACACACACACACACAACTAAGCAAAGCAAATCTGTACCACTCAGTGAAATATTTTTTAAAAAGAAAAATTACATGAAGCATAAATTAAAATATGACACAATTAAGGCCACATATGTATTTTACTGACATACACAAGTGGAATAAGATCACTCAACTGAGGGTCTAAAACTCTCAGATTCGATCACAAACCAATGCATAATCATATGCTGAGTCTAATGGCCATAGTCAAAAAAGTAAAGTAGAGCATCGGAAAAATATAAAAGGACCAAAAACGGCATAGCAGGGAAATGCAATAAAATTAAGACATGTTATATGCTCTTACTTTTAGAAGATGTGGAATTTAGGAATAAAGGCATTAAATAAAACAAAAGCACTTACTATAACAATAAGAGGACTAATCAACAGTAAAAATATGATAGTCAGGGCACGTGGGTGACTCAGTCCTTAGGCTTCTGCCTTCCACTCAGGTCATAGTCCCAGGGTCCTGGGATCGAGCCCCACATCAGACTCTCTGCTCAGCAGGGAGCCTGCTTCTCCCTCTCCCACTCCCCATGCTTGTGATCCCTCTCTCACTGTGTCTCTCTCTGTCAAATGAATAAAATCTTAAAAAAAAAAATAGGGAAGAAGGTAAACAACATTTAAAATAAATTTCTCTTTAATAGCAGTTTAAGTTGGGTGTTCTTTTATTTCCAATTAAACACATTTAAGTAATCTACTCCACAAGACTGAATACTTGAGGGTGACCGAGGAGCCGCATTACTCTCTATTTCTCCACATCCAGAGGTACTATATGTAATTTTTCCTGCTACAACCACATAACCTAAGGAACAGAAGCACAGGGACTTACCTTAATCCGCCCCATTACATGAACTCTGGAGCTTGGATTTGACCAATAATATCTTAGTTCCTCTCCTAAGTATAAGTACCAAGACATTGTTTCACATCTTTTATAATATATATATCTTTTTTTTAGAGAGAAAGGGAGAGAGTGCATTTAGGTATGGGGGAGGGGCAGAGGGAGAGAAAGAATCTTAAGTAGGTTCCAGACTCAGTGTAGAGCCCCACATGGGGCTTAATCTCATGACCCTGAGATCATGACCTGAGACGAAATCAAAAGTCAGGTGCTCAACCCACTGAACCACACAGACACCCCTCACATAGTTTAGTATCTCTTTCTGAAGCTAAGGAAACTTTCTTACAAGAAACTATGAGAAAGATTTATCTCTAAATTATACTAGATTTTTATAAACTATAGAGTTTTGCATTTTCACATCAAGACATGCCCAACATACAATCAAAATTTTTAAGTGGGGAGAAGCTTAATCTACCGTCCCCTTTTTTACACCAGGGAGGTAAAATGACTGCCCAGATCATGAAGTATTTGGAAGAAGATGTAGACTCCTGAAGTCAAGCTTAACATACTTTCCATTAGGGGCACCTGGGTGGCTCAGTGAGTTAAATGTCTGCCTCCAGCTTAGGTCATGATCTCAGGGTCCTGGGATGGAGCCCTGATCTAGGCTCTGTGCTTGACCAGGAGTTTGCTTCTCCCTCTCCCCTTCACCCACACTCATGCTCTCTCTCGGGTGCTCTCTCTCTCTCTCTCTCTCTCTCTCTCTCTATCTCTCTCTCTCACTCTCTCTTTCAAATAAGGGAATTAATTAAATCTTTGGGGGAAAATACTTTTCATTATGCCATATGGCCAAATAGCTAATAAAAATGTGCAAAAGTGCCTTCAAAAGATCACTATGGATTCCAAGCCCATGAGATGTTGGTACCCAGACCAATATAACTCATCTTCCCTTGCCAGTGCTCCAGACAACAATATGTGTGAGGAATCTCTGACCTGTAAAAACAAAAGCTGGGGGTGTACAAATGAACAACGAACCTCCATATAGATGGTGTTTAATGGAGAAGAACAAATAGCCCATGTTCTCATTAAAGAGCTTTTTGTGATGGCTCCACAGTATGCTCACAAATGTAATTTACTCACTGGCTGTCAAGGCCTCCTGACTAATTGCTCTCCGATCCCTTGATTGTTTTGAATGAGCAATGTTTACTGGCTTAAACTATCAAGTGACTCTATTGAGTAGAAGTATAGGATGCATATTTTTCACAAGAGTCTTGTAAACCTGGATAGTACATCATTTCCATCAAAAAGATAAAACAGCACAGAGATTTGTCAGAAATAAACTTTGCTGCCAGCTTTGAATAAGGAATAACATAAACATTAAAATTCAACCCAACATAACTAGATGTTATATTCCCCGGATTCTGTGGTTTCATTCCCACGATCTTCTAGATCATGTACCTCACGTGTGTCCTCCATTCATGGAGAAAGAGTGACTGAGTTGAAGCCTTATTTCCACTGCAGTGACCTGGGATAAGTTACCCAACCACAGATGTAGAACAGAATTAATCTACCTCAGGTATTTATTCTGTCTCTGGACCAGAGGTCGTTCAGCCTGTCTGTGATCAGCAGGTACTTAACAAATGAATGTCAACTGGATGTCCTGCATACTGTTTTGCAGGGGTCATGTCCAGATGGGTAAAAACATGGTCTTGGCCTTGTAATGACATGGAGGACAGGAAAAAAAGACAAGGTAAGTACAAGAAAGTAGTACAGACCAACTTCTTCAAAGATTAGGGGGAAAGTCACATTCAATCAAAGAGAATTGGAAATTTCTTCATGAAGAGGGAATGATTCAAGGTAAGACTTCTAAGATGGATAAAATTTTGGAGGTGCAGCAATATGGAGATGGAGATTAGGGCATATTTTTTGAGTGCATGGCAGTTTAATTTGGTTGAAATAAATAGTAGAGGAATGGTGAGAGAGAACGATCTAAAATCTAAGCTAAAATTACATTGAATCGCCATAGTCAGGAATTTTGTCTTAATTCTGTGAGCAATAAGCAATAACTTACTGCACAACTTAATGTGAGATAGTCATGTGGTTGCAAGTTGGCTTTAGAAATATTAGTTTCGGGGCACCTGGGTGGCTCAGTTGGTTAAGCGACTGCCTTCGGCTCAGGTCGTGATCCCGGAGACCCGAGATCGAGTCCCGCATCGGGCTCCCTGCTCGGCAGGAAGCCTGCTTCTCCCTCTCGCACTCCCCCTGCTTGTGTTCCCTCTCTGGCTGTTGTTTCTCTCTGTCAAATAAATAAAATCTTAAAAAAAAAAAAAAGAAAGTTACTTTTTTCCCCACTGAAATTCGTAATTGACTTGATTAAAGAATTAGAGTTATGGAATGTTAGAGTTGAAAAGTTCTCTGAACTTTGCCCCATCCAATCTGTTCATTTAACAGATAGAGAAATTGGGGTCCAAATTAAGAAAGCATTTTAATTAAAAATACACTGTCTACTTATCTCTTTTATAAGAAAATCTTAGTGAAGCAGATGATTTTCTAGGAAAATATAACTTAAACATGGACTGAAGATCAAAGATGGAAATATAAATAAAACAAGGAGCTAAGAAGAAATTTAAAATGTATGCTAAATAATTACTTTCAGAAAAGGTGCCAATTCCTGCTGGTTTTATGGATAATTGCATCAAACTCTTTTTAAAAATATATTATATGAATTATTTTAGCACAGAGACAAAGACAGAATTCTCAAATAATTTAATGAAGTCAATGCCAAAATCTGATGCTGAACTTAAAAATAAAATAGAATCTAATCCTATTAATGTATATAGATCCAGTTATCTTTAATAAATATTAGAAATTGGGGCTGCTTGGTGGCTCAGTTGTTAAGTGTCTGCCTTCGCCTCAGGTCATGATTCCAGTGTCCTGGGATCGAGCCCCACATCGGGCTCTCTGCTCAGCGGGAAACCTGCTTCTCCCTCTCTTACTCTCCCTGCTTGTGTTCCCTCTCTCACTCTCTCTCTCTCTCTGTCAAAGAAATAAATAAAATCTTAAATAAATAGATAGATAGATAAATAATATTATGAAATCAAGCCCAGAAGTTTAATGAACATCTCAGAACCAAGAAATGTATCCTAGTAATGAAAAAATAGTTCAACAACATGTATTAACTTAGTCCAAAACAGTGTTAGATCCGGCCTCTACCTATAAGATATTTGATAAAAGCAACATGATTCTAAATTTTTAAATAAAAAAAAGGGTCCTCCTCAAAGATGGAGCAAGTAAAAAATGTCTACAATCACCAAACTGTGGAAAGAGCCGAGATGCCCTTCATTAGGCAAATGGATAAAGAAGATATGGTCCATCTATACAATGGAATATTACACAGTCATCAGAAAGGATAAATACCCAACTTTTGTATCAACATGGATGGGACTGGAGGAGATTATGCTGAGTGAAATAAGCCAAGCAGAGAAAGTCAAGTATCATATGGCCTCACTTACTTGTGGAGTGCAAGGAGCAACATGAAAGACATTAAGAGAAGGAAAGGAAATGTGAAAGGTGGGGGGAATCAGAGGAGGAGACAAACCATGAGAGACTGTGGACTCTAGGAAACAAACAGAGGGTTTTATAGGAGAGGGGATGGGGGGATGGGTGAGCCCAGTGATGGGTATTAAGGAGAGAACGGATTGCATGGAGCACTGGGGTTACACACAAACAATGAATCATGGAACACTGCATCAAAAATCAATGATGTGCTGTATGGGGACTAACATAACACAATAAACATTTTTTTTTTTAAGTTTACATTTCCTTTTAAGATTTTACTTATTTAGGGGCGCCTGGGTGGCTCAGTTGGTTAAGTGAATGCCTTAGGCTCAGGTCATGACCCTGGAGACCGGGGATCGAGCCCCGCATCGGGCTCCCTGCTCGGCGGGAAGCCTGTTTCTCCCTCTCTCACTCCCCCCGCTTGTGTTCCCTCTCTGGCTGTTGTTTCTCTCTGTCAAATAAATAAAATCTTTAAAAAAAAAGAGAGAGAGATTTTATTTATTTATTTATTTATTTATTTATTTGACAGAAAGAAACACAGCTACAGAGGGAACACAAGCAAGGGAGAGTGAGAGAGGGAGAAGCAGGCTTCCCACTGAACAGAGAGCCAGATGTGGGGCTTTATCCCAGGACTCCGGGATCGTGACCTGAGCCGAAGGCAGTTGCTTAACCAACTGAGCCACCCAGGTGCCCCTAAAGTTCACATTTTTAACAGTATAAATATTATGTAACTCAAGCGGATCATGTAGTTTATGTTAACAAAAATACTTTTCATCTTTTATTACTTATGAACAGGAGAGGCACATTGATTATTGTTACTGTTAACTTACGTTGTCCTTAAAGTTTTAACCCATATCATAATATAAGGATTAAAATGAATGTTAGCTATTAGATTCAAAATGTTTATTATTATAATGAAAATAATAATGTAATAATGAAAAACATGAAAACCAAGATAATCTACTGAAAAACCATTCGCCTGGGTGGCTCAGTTGGTTAAGTGACTGCCTTCAGTCCCCGCTGAGCAGGAAGCCTGCTTCTCCCTCTCTCACTCCCCCTGCTTGTGTTCCCTCTCTAGCTGTGTTTCTCTCTGTCCAATAAATAAAATCTTTAAAAAAAATTAGAAATAATGAGAATTATTAAATTGGAATCTAGTAGATATACAAAAATCACTATCTCTTACACATCTACAAAGCCAATTAGAAAACATGGGGAAATGACACCAGTCATAAAATTGACATAAATTAGTAAATAGGTTATAATAAATCTAGTAATAATTATAATAATTATTCCCATTTATTGAATAGTTTTTACTATGTCAGGCATGATGATACGTTTATATATATATATGTATATATATATATATAAACTTGTTTATTGCCTTGTTTATTACCAATATTCTTCTATAAGGTAACTACTATTATTTATCTTATCAAGAAAACTTATACTTTGGAAGCTTAAGTGACTAGCTTAAGTTTCTAGTAAGTAAATGTGCAGATACTGAAAATAAATCTAAAATGTTCCTGAGTGACCTAAAAGAAAGCCTGAATACATTGAGAAAGATATTATATTTCTGGGTGGGAAGATCCAATATCATACCATATCAGTTTTCCCAATATACATGTATATGTTAAGTTCTAAAGTTTATTAAAAAAATAAATAAGAAAGCATACTTCCACACATCCACAGAAGGAAAAAATTAAGGTGTCTGAGAAGAAGTGTCAATCATGACTATTTGGATGTATAATGTGAGCCTTCAAAAGTGGTGAGAGTGGATGGACTGGCTTAGAAAAATATTTATCATACATATTTATGTAAAACAGCCAGATGCAGTATTTTCTATGAGGTAGCATTTCTTAAGGCAACTCTGTTTGCAGCATGTGTCATTCTCAGCCTGTCTCTCCTTGGGGTTTCCACAGATGCTTCAAAGAGACCATGACTTCCTATTGTCTTGAAGGGCCATATTTTTCTGTTTCTTGGATTAAATAATTTTTGTGGGTGCGGTGCGCCACAGAGTCTTAAAGTATTGTGAATTTTCCTGACTCAAAAGTATTTTCCATAATCTTCATTGCAGGAGTGTGCGTGTGTGGGTGTGTGTGTGCGCACGCACATGCGTGCACACGTGTGTGTCCTGGATGTTCATTCAAGATTGAAGAGAGCCCTCTCTAGACTGTGCATTTGCCAGCAGGCTTCATGGAGAGCCTTGCCCTGATCTTTATGACTGACCATCCCCTCTGTGGTTCCATGACTGGGCTGCATTCCCCAGACTACTCTGTTAGGTACAGGCAGTGTCTAAGTTCTAGCAAGCGAAATGTAAGCAGAACTAATGTCTGTTTTCTAAAGTCTGGACAATCGAGGTCTCCCTGCTCTTTCTGTCTGCGATGGCTTGATGCCAACCCTCAAGACAGAAGGAGGCTGGGTCCCTGAATCTCCCCTAGAAGGGAATTGCCTATAATTAGAAACACCCGATTTGGACTTGAGGCACGTGAGAAACAACCTACTGTGTTAAACCACCGAGGTTTCAAGGTTATCTATTAGAGCAGGCAGTGTTGCTTTGATATAGCTCTAGAGTTATGTAAGATAAAGATTACACATTTTCATCCCAAAGAACCCATTTGCTACAATAGCAGATTGAGAAATTACCTGTTAAATCCTCATACGAATGTCAAGAAAGACACTGTTCAGCTTGTTCTAGCATAGATTGCTAGAGAATTCATTCCTAACTCCTAGGGATCAGGTTGCTAATGTTCTTGTGGACCATGTGAACTAATTTCTACTTTGGTTTCTGAAGGAAAGAGAAGTGAGCCCTATTTCCTTTAACGAGAGAGGAGGGATACTTGATAGCTGAACCGAAAGGATATAACGTAGTGAAATGGAACACCTGCCAACTGTGGGCAAGGTGACCCCCAGACCTCCTGGGGGCACTTCCCCTGCCCCTGCTGCTGAGTTGTCTTTGGGCCCAGATTTTTCTCTTTCTCACTGACTACATACAGGCCAGGCCTCTTCGGGCAAATCAATGTCCGTTACCTGTTCCCAAATGAGGATTTTTGGGTCGTGACATCTTGTAGGTTTTTGTGTTATGGTTTTATGTGTGAGACATTGTAGTAAGTGTTTTGCAGGCATTATCATGTTCCATACTCCAAACCACACTGTAATATAGTCCCACTAGTATACTTACCTTACAGCTGAGGATTTGTTAAACCTATTGGCGGTCAGCTTCTCAACCAGGGAGAAAAGTAACAGAGTTAGGGGGAAAACAAAAGGCAGTGTGCCCTTGGTTAGAGTAGAAAACATCCCAGTAAACAAAAGGGAAAATACACAACGGGGAGAAAGGTTTTAGCATGGATAAAGGAGGCCTCGCTTAGATCAGACTACAAGTGTCTTTATGTTGTCATTGTTCCTGATTTGTAACCTGTAATGTAGATCCATAGCCCATTTCCTCATTATAAGGAAACTACTTAGGGAAGAAAAGCTCTTTGCGTACCAAAAGGAAAAGTGAGCTTTTCTCAGTTAAACCAGAAGCCCACAATTAATCTAATTTTATTTTTTTGAGATTTTATGTACTTATTTGAGAGAGAGAGAAAGCACAAGAAGGGTGGCAGGGCAGAAGAAGAGGGAGAAATAGACTCCCGCTGAGCAGGGAGCCCCAAGGCATGGCTCGAACCCAGGACCCTGAGATCATGACCTGAATCACCCAGTTGCCCCAGCCTACGATTCATTTTATACCACACAAATAAGATGGACATATTAAACAGAGAATCTGGCAAATATATCCTCAGAAATGAACTGAACTCCCTCTTCAAGTATACAGTCGGAGAACAAATTGAAGTGCCTGGCTACTAGCTTCTAACTTGTGACTCTAAGATGCCTTTCACGCATGGCAGGATTGAGCCACTATTTCCTAGCTCTATTCCTCTTCTCTGCCATGCAGATGAGAGGAAATCTGGGAGCACTAAGGTCCTCTGCCTGCGCCACGGTCCCTCCTGTCTCCACCACACTGCAGGGTTACAACTCCTAAAACAGTACTGTACCACCAGTCCTCTCCACCTCCTGTCTTTTTACCTTCTAGACAATATGCTGCATTGGCCTCAATTCCCTTTAGGGAAGGAAGTTTGTGTGTATTAGTATTTGCCACTGATCATAGCCTCTGTTTCTCACCACAGACCTTCCAATCACTGGGAAATTACATCCTGTTACTTGCGTGCATGTGTGCATGTGTGCGTGTGCGTGTGCGTGTGTGTGTGTGCTGTGTAGTGACTATATCTTTCTTTCTCATCTCCAAATATTTATAAGAATTTCAAGGTGGTTGAGAATGGCAAAATCACCATCTCAAACAGGAAATTTCTTTATTTTGGAAGAGGGCTTAAAATGTGTGATATTTTTCAACATAAATTATTGTTAGAGAATTTAAGACCCTTACAATATTCCCTCTTCGCTATTCTTTCCCCTAGATCCGAACCACTTTAATCCTATTTAAATAGGGAAATGGTCCAGTATTGCTCGAGAACATGCTTCTCTTGGCCCAAATAATGTGACTTCCTATTAAAAGCACTGTAAGAGACTCCAGACACCTGGTTCCCAATGGATGACTTCACATGCAGTGATGGGGAGTATTCTCATGAAAGACTCAGGAACTCACTTTCAGGGATGGGGTGAATCAAGGTTAATTTACATTTCTGAACCTATTCTCTGCATTGTTGTAGGCTGACACAGTTGGATTTCTAAGAGACACCAAAATAATATAGCAAGGCACAATCGGAATGCTATTAAAAGCCAGGAATAGCCATGATTAATTACCACTAAAGCTGAAGGGAAAAAGGGAGGACTCCAGGAATCATTTTAATTAATCATTTGGTTTAGAATGAATAAAATCCCTCTAAACTTGGTAAGAAAGAAAGATTGACACAGAATAAATGTTGGTTGCTATTTAGGAAATTGATACAAACCCTTAATTCGAGAATATCTGACATATCTTTGAGTCATTTTATTTTTATTTTTGCTTTATTTTTAATAAGTAAACAAAATTGACTCGAGTCATCCATTTTTGGTAAAAGAGATGGCAATGCAGTCTGGGGGGTTCAAAGGCCTTGGCAAAGAGGGCGCAATCTCATTTCTGCTGTGAGCAACTTCTATGTCATGCATGTGCTAATATCTTTGATGCTCAAAATCCCACAATGCAGGCTTGCATCTAGAGTGTGGGGTGACAGACAGAATCTTGTAATTATCCAGTGCATTTAACCAACAGACATAACCAAACCAGAAAGCTCCAACCCCAAACTGCACATTTCAGCTTGAATGATCCACTAATCTAGTTGGGACTTTGGATTAACCAGGTGTGGAAAACCCTCTCCCGTATCAGGAGATGCTAGAAAGGATCCAAGAGATCGCCCTTGAGTTATTAGGGAAATGGTCACACATATTTGGGGCAGCTTTTATTTCTCTCCAGTGAACTGAAGCAAAGTGAGAGCCAGAGCTTTCGCCGCTCTTCACGGATCCCGCTGTATGTAACAGGTCGCTTCGTGGGATGCCCTACATGGCTTCCACTCAAACCTCTTGACTTGTGCTCGGGGAAGAATAACATCAGTGAGCATCACTGCAGTGGTAGCTAGTGATTGATCAAAGCTTTCTATTTATCACACATGGTACTTTCATGCGTTATATTATTTGACTTTTTTTTTATTTGACTTTTTGAGTTATCACAGTCACCCCCTGAGGTCCCACAGTTAGGAATGGATAAGGTCAGAATTTGAATTCAGTCTTAACTGAAACTAGGCAAAATCATTACTCATTTTATAGAGCTACCTATAATAAGGTAGCTTATTAAGGCACCAATAGTGCCTTAATCCAAAGTATAAACATGAAGAGAAACAGAATTGATATATTCTTTTAAGATTTTGTTTATTACTTTGAGAGACAGAAACACAGAGAGAGGGAACACAAGCAGGGCGAGAGAGAGAGGGAGAAGCAGGCTTCCCGTCGAGCAGGGAGCCCAATGAGGTGCTTGATCGTGGGACTCCGGGATCATGACCTGAGCCGAAGGCAGAGGCTTAACGACTGAGCCGCTCAGGGGCCCCTAGAATTGATAATGTTTACAACAATGGCTGGTCATTAACTCTCTCATCTGAGGTCTCCCAAAATAAAGGTTAGATACTGGTATCATTAACATAACCTTCTTCTTCCCAAGTCTTCCATCAAAAACTGAAATTCTCATGCTTGTTTTTGCTAAGGATATACCTTTAGGGTTTCACATTCTATAATGAAAATCTGGCTTATCAATGAAATGAACAGGAATACTTTTAGCATTATGGCTATGCATCAAGCATTATTTTATGGGGGAAGTATTTACATAGGACATTCAGGATGAGAGAGAGGTTTTTTTTTTTTAAGATTTATTTATTTATTTATTTATTTATTTATTTATTTATTTGACAGAGAGAGATCACAGGTAGGCAGAGAGGCAGGCCAAGAGAGAGGAGGAAGCAGGCTCCCTGCTGAGCAGAGAGCCTGATGTGGGCCTCGATCCCAGGACCCCGAGATCATGACCTGAGCCGAAGGCAGAGGCTTTAACCCACTGAGCCACCCAGGCATCCAGAATGAGAGAGATTTCTAAGGTGAAACAGAATTGTATATACAGTGGAATAACATTTTACATACAAGTTGGTATCTGATGTCAATTCATAAAACAAAAATTGCACACACTGAAAATTACTTATAAAACTTTCTTAGGAAAATGGTACATTGGAAACGAATCATCTCATGAGTCTAATACACCAGCATTGGCTGAGACCGCTCTTGTCTTCATTTGGGAACAGAGGACATGGTGAGCCTGTGTTGGAAATGTATTATTTAAGAAGTATATACCTCTAAACAAGAGAATACCACTCAGTGTGGATAAACAGTGCTTTCCTGCCCCAACTCTGAAGCAAATGCTTATTGAGTGGGTTATTTTAGATCCACTATTTAAAGTCTCTTCTAGATTCCTCTCCTCCCCCACTCACCACCCTTGGCTTTCTATCTCCTTCTGCCAAGTGTGTTTAATCAAGTTCATTCAAGTTAAAAGTGCATATGAAAACCTGATTAAAAAGTTGGCCAAACACAAAAACAGAGAAATAGACCAGTGGAACACAGTGGAGAGTCCACATATGGACCCACAGATCTATGGGCAAATCATCTTTGACAAAGCAGGAAAAAATATCCAATGGAAAAAAGACAGTCTCTTCAATAAATGGTGCTGGGAAAATTGGACAGCTACATATAGAAGAATGAAACTAGACCATTCTCTTACACCGCACACAAAGGCAAACTCAAAATGAATGAAAGACCTCAACATGAGGCAGGAAATCCATCAAAATCCTGGAAGAGAACATAGGCAGTAACCTCTTTGACATCGGCCACGGCAAATTCTTTCAAGACACGTCTCCAAAGGCAAAGGAGACAAAAGCGAAAATGAACTTCTGGGACTTCATCAAAATAAAAAGCTTCTGTATAGCAAAGGAAACAGTCAACAAAACAAAGAGGCAACCCACAGAATGGGAGAAGATATTTGCAAATGACACTATAGACAAAGGGCTGGTATCCAAGATCTATAAAGAACTGCTCAAACTCAACACCCAAAAAGAAGATGAACACATCAAAAACTGGGCAAGAGACATGAAGAGGTACTTCTCCATAGAAGATATACAAATGGCTAACAGACACATGGAAAAATGTTCAGCGTCACTAGCTATCAGGGAAATTCAAATCAAAACCACAATGAGATACCACCTTACATCAGTCAGAATGGCCAAAATTAACAAGACAGGAAACAACAAGTGTTGGAGAGAATGTGGAGAAAGGGGAACCCTCTTACACTGTTGGTGGGAATGTAAACTGGTGCAGCCACTTTGGAAAACAGTGTGGAGATTCCTTAAAAAATTAAAAGTAGAGCTACTCTATAACCCTGCAATTGCACTACTGGGCATTTACCCCAAAGATACAGATGTAATGAAAAGAAGGGCCATATGTACCCCAATGTTCATCGCAGCAATGGCCACAATCGCCAAACTGTGGAAAGAGCCAAGGTGCCCATCAACAGATGAATGGATAAAGAAGATGTGGTACATATATACAATGGAATACTATGCCTCCATCAGAAA
>PITA01010049.1:0-74212 GCA_004023965.1 Spilogale gracilis
CACCCAGTGCTTTACATCACATGCCCTCCATAATGCTCATCACCCAACTACCCCATCCCCTCACCTGCATCCCCTCAGAAACCCTCAATTTTTTTCCTATAGTTAAGCCTTCCATGGTTTGTCTTCTTCTCTGGTTTCTTCCTAAATGGAAGTTTTCTCTCCCTTCCCCTATGAGCCTCTGTGATTTTTCTTATATTTCGCTATGAGTGAAACCATATGATAGTTGTCTTTCTCTGATTGACTTATCTCGCTCAGCATAATACCCTCCAGTTCCATCCACATTGATGCAAATGGTAAGTATTCATCCTTTCTGATGACTGAGTAATATTCCATTTGTGTGTGTGTGTGTGTGTGTGTGTGTGTGTACTACATCTTTTTTATCCATTCATCTTTCAATAGATGTCTCAGCTCTTTCCATAGTTTGGTTATTGTAGACATTGCTGCTATAAACATTGGGGTACCTGTGCCCCTTTGAAACATTACATTTGTATCTTTTGGGTAAAAGATGAGAGATTATAACCTACATCAAGGAAATACAAACAATTTTAAGAACATATCCTAGGCAACTATATGCCAACAAATTGGACAATCTGGAAGAAATGGATGCATTCCTAGAAATTTATAAACAACCAAAACTAACACAGGAAGAAATAGAAAACGTATAACCAGAAATAGAAGACCCATAACCAGCAAGAAAATTGAGGCAGTAATCAAAAATCCCTCCAAAACAAGAGTCCAGGTCAGAAGGATTTCCAGGGAAATTCTACCAACCATTTAAAGAACTAATACTTATCTTCTGAAGCTGTTTCAAAAAATAGAAATGGAAGGAAAATTTCCAAACTTGTTCTATGAGACCAGCATTACCTCGATCCCAAAAATCAGACAAAGATCCCACCAAAAAGGAGAACTACAGATCAATATCCTTGATGAACATGGATGCCAAAACTCTCATGAAGATACTAAGCCAATAGGATCCAATATTCAAAGGATTATTCACCATGACCAAGTAGGATTTGTTCCTGGGCTGCAAAGGCAGTTTGACATTCAAAAAATCAATCAACATGAAAGATCACATTAATAATAGAAAGGGTAAGTACCATATGATTCTCTCAATTGACGCAGAAAAAGTAACTGACAAATTACAGAATCCTTTCTTGATTAAAACTTTTCACAGTGTAGGGATAGAGGGAACGTACCTCAATATCATAAAAGCCATATACAAAAAGCCCACAGCAAATATCATTCCCAATGGGGAAAAAAATGGAGAGCTTTTCCCTTAAGGTCAGGAACAAGACAGGGATGCCCACTCTCACCACTCTTGTTCAACACAGTATTAGAAGTCCTGGCCTCAGCAATCAGACAACAAAAAGAAATAAAAGGCGTTGAAATTGGCAAAGAAGTCAGACTCTCACGCTTCACAGATGACATGATACTTCATGTAGAAAATCCAAAAGACACCACCCCAAAATTGCTAGAATTCATACAAGAATTCAGTAATGTGGCAGGATATAAATCAATGCAGAGAAATAAGTTGCATTTCTATACACTGAAACAGAAGAGAGAGAAATTAAGGAATCAATCCCATTTACAATTGCCTCCAAACCATAAGATATCTAGGAATAAACCTAACCAAAGAGGTAAAGGATCTATACTCTAAAAACTATAGAGCACTTATGAAAGAAATAGAGGAAGACACAAATAAATGGGAAAAAATTCCATGCTCATGGATTGGAAGAACAAATATTGTTAAAATATCTTTGCTACCCAGAGTAATCTATACATTCAATGCAATCCCTATTAAAATACGATCACCTTTTTCACAAAACTGGAACAATTTTAAAATTTGTATGGAACCAGAAAGACCCTGAATAGCCAGAAGAATGTTGAAAAAGGAAGCCTTAAATTACTTTGTATTTTATAACGACAAACTGGGTAGACATTAAAAGATGGGACATCGTCTGTTTTACATAAATTTGCCAATGGATGGTAGTCAAAAACTGAAGCAATCTTGATTTTAGTACCTGGGCAGAAGTAGCCTTTCTGGCCCATGCTGAAATCCCCATGCTTTCCTGCCCTCCCACCCCTGAACTTTTCACATAAAGATAATTCACGTAGACTAACGTGCAGAGCCAGATTAAGACTTTAGAAAATATAAACACTGAGAAATTATAACAAACAATAAAAAGAAAATAGTAGTAACCTAGAAAACTAAAATGAGCACACAGGTGAAAACATACAATTTTATCTTCTGCCTAAAACTTTTAGGATTAACCTATCCTAAAAACTCTTATCATCTGTAGGTTCATAAAGACTGGCTTCAAATGTGGGACATGAACCTTCGGGGAATGCTTAAGATGCTCTATTAGGTTGAAGGAAGAAAATAACTTCTGCTTGTATTTATCTTTGAACTTAAGTCAATTATTTTACAAATATTTAACACATAGATGGACAAGGGAGGCCTCATTCAGACCACCTAGCAAATGGTCACCTACTATTCAAGAGATGTCCAGAGGGAAGAGTGGAAGTTTCAAAATGTGGAGGGATTGGCTGTGGAACTTTCATCTTTCTTTCTTTTTAAAAAAAAATGTATTTTTATATATTTTTGTATGTATTGGTATAATTTGTAGTTTACTTTTACTTGCTGAAGTGAATTTATAAATTATATCAAATAGTTTTAAAAAATCTAATGCTAATGAAATGAGCATGTGGCTTAAAATATTCCATCAAGAAATTGAAAATAGAAGATAGTATTAACAGTGTAAGTACGACAGCATCGAACATGAACAGAGGTGCTAACCCATTCTACCAGAACAAGCTTTTTATCCCGTGTGCTATGAAATAAAAATAATATGTTTACCTGATATTTAAAATTATCTGGGAGGCTATGCCAACTATGGATTTGTATCAATTTCAATTAATTTTGAAGCTCCTCTTGAGGGTACATTTTGCCTTGAGAGTTTGTAAGTTAACAACAGCATGATACCATCATGAGTAAGATGTAGCCCTTGATTTTTTTTCCTAACAAAGCTTTAAGATATTTGGAAGTAAAGCAGGCACTTTTCAAAATTTCTCTTGAGGTAAAATAAATGCTTAGGGACCACTTTTGAGATTCTCTACCAGCAAAAGAGTGAAGTCATCAGAGTACCAGCTACTTTGCCTACTGCAGAGAAATGCCTTCAGGCCGTAATAGATAACTTGGTCAGAAGGTGAACTGCATTCCTTTTTCAGGCAAAAGAGTTTTAAGACTCATAAAACAAAAGTATCTTTTTCAAATTCTCTTCTCCTGTTCAAATCTATATATCTCTATGAAGTAACTTTTTCAATAATCATAAGCCTTTAAAGGCAGTTATGAAACAAATTCAATTTAGAACTTTGAAGTTCTATAATATGGTGTATTAAACCAGTGTTTTATAAAATATTAAGCTTATCAATTTGTCTTGCTTTCAGTAAATTAGTCAAATGCATTAATAATAACAATAATGCATATTGTTATCACAGAAATAATACTAGGTGTGGGGCGCCTGGGTGGCTCGGTTGGTTGAGCGACTGCCTTCGGCTCGGGTCATGGTCCCAGAGACCTGGGATCGGGTCCCACATCGGGCTCCCTGCTCAGCGGGGGGCCTGCTTCTCCCTCTCTCACTCCCCCTGCCTGTGTTCCCTCTCTGGCTGTGTTTCTCTCTGTCAAATAAATAAAAATCTTAAAAAAAAAAAAAGAAATAATACTAGGTGATCAATCCATCATTGGTTTGGGTATTTTTTTTTGTTTTATTTTTTTGTTTTTTTTGACACAGGTAAAGACCTCATTTCCCAGACTTGTTCACTGTAAGATCAGCTCATTTGACTGAATTCTGGACAATGACATATAAGTTGAAGGGTCATACACTAACTTCTGAGCCTGGCCCTTAAAACTTCTAGTGCAATCCTTTAGATTTCACTTCTCTTTTTTGAAGTGATTGGGAAACTACATTTTTCAATGTTGCACTATGAACTCAGCCTGAAATAACACAAAAGAAAATTACCCCAGAAAGCATACTGACATTGGACTCTAATATAAGCCAGAAATAAAATTTAATATGAGAAGCCAATGAAAAGTCACTGTCCTTAGAACATGAGAGACAGTACTAATCAGACTAATGTCATTGCTAATATTTTAATGACAGCAAAATGTTTCTGTATTATTACTAAACATAATAAAAACTATATTTTATTTTATCTTGATGTAATCATTTTTAAATGTCCATTTTTGTACATCTGTACTATATATGATGTATTTCCAAATGTGTACATGTATTTGGTTTTTGTGATGTTTTTTCTTGATGAAGAAGCAATCAAAGCCATTTAGAGGTAATTCATCTGAAATATATGGTAAGTTAATAAATTGTCATCATGAGCTATTTAACTATTTAACTTAGACCTTATTTAAGGATTTTAATAGGATACCTTCAGACTTTTTACTTTCACAAATCTAATCCATATATCTAGGTCCTGAAAGATAAGAAATGAATGCTAGTTGCATCATATTTCCATAAATCTCTTTTCTTCACCCAAGTAATGATTTCATAAACAAGAGAGTGTCAGTACCAAGGGATTAAACCAGTTGATATGCATGGCTGAATATAGAACACTCTAAAGTACTCATCTCCTTGCAGTTCTGTAATGTATAAGCATTATGAGAAATAAAAACAGAAAAAAAATGATTCAATCTTACACGGAAAAAAACTTAAAAATAAGTAAGTGTGAATTTTCATCCTGGAGATAGATATTTATCTTCACATACATTCATGAATAGATGTACACATACACAAATATGTATGCACATACTTACACACATTTTGGGTATTTATTTTATTGAATCAGAATTTTTTTTACCCAAGAGACTCATTTGTTACTTGAACTGAAAGTGATTGAGGTAAAATTGAAGTTAACCTTAGCTGCAAGGAAAAAATGATGGTCTCAAGTCTCATCTTCCTTAGTTAAATCAAGATCACATGCTTCATTCCATGGTTTGAAAGAAAATTTTGTCCTTTTCCAGGTACCAAAGCCAAAGAGTTAATTTTCTAGCTCTTAACATCTATGCATCTTTCAAGAATAGCTTCTAAGCAGAGAATGCCTGAGGGCTCACTTCAGAATGTATCCATTTTGAAAAGTTGGTGGCTCTTAAAAGTCTAGGATTAAAAGCAGTAGGAAGACTGGCCTTTGAAATATTTGAAATTGCTGACAGCTATAAGCTCTCTGGGACCTTCTGGTCACAATAACATCTACTGAGTGCACTTTTGGCCATGTCTCAGTAGAAGTTCTCACTCTATCATCTGATCAAAAGTTTGACCTTTTAGGTCACTTTGTGAGAGTTTCAAATATTCTTTTAAAAAGGCAAGGCCAACATTTCAACACAACTAAAGCTAGATGAAAGTGTTCAGGGTAAGTGATGACTCCCTCTCAACTTCAAGGAAACCCTTCCAACAGTAGAGCTTTGCCTCATTATTTTTCAAAACAGTGCTATGGTCTGAGTATTTGCATTTCCCCCAAATTCCTAAGTGTCAATCCTCATCCTCAGTGAGATAGCATTTGGAAGTAGGCCCTTTGGGAGGTAATTAGCTCACTAGGATGGAGATCTCATGAATGGGACTAGTACCCTTGTATGAAGAGCCATAAGGATGTAGCAAGAAGGCAGCCATCTGCAAACCAGGAAGAGGGCTTTCACCAGATACGCTGAATCTGCTAGCTCCTTGATGAACTCCCCAGGCTCCAGAAATAAATGCTTATTGTTTAAACCAGCCAATCTGCTGTATTTTGTTATATAGCAACTAAAACAAATGACAAGCAATCAACCAGGCACTCCTAACATAGCAAGCTACTTGGATACAAAATTTATGTTATAAATGTTGGAAGTTGATAACACAGTGCCACAGTGCTATGAAAGCAATTTTGCAAGTGTCTGTCATCTTTACTTCTTAGGAGTAGTTCAGTTTGTATCAATAATTGTGGCAAGAGGAACTATACATTTCCTCTATCTCTCTTGGTCAGTTGAGTTGACGATTCATTAGAGAGATGACATTTTGGGGGATGTCATCTATTATTAGTCAATGTAGAAATCTTTGTTATGTTTAATTCAATTCAAGGCAAGGAAGGGATAAATACTCTCTTAGCATAATAAAGTCATGGATATTCATTCCTAAGAATTAGTAACAAGGTTTTGACAGCAGAGTGCATATGACTTTTTTATGTTCCTGGATTATTTGGGAGAATTTATGTTGCTTCAGAAGGAAGTGGCAAGATGTGTTTGATTTTAGGTACTCTATAAAATACCAGATGTAGCACCAAGTGCATGTTCTCCACATCTCATCCTTGCTTCTATATAAGTGAGCAGGAGCCCGAAAACCACTAAAAACAGAGTCCATTCCTGACTCTTATGGAACAGCTTTTATTAGACCAGAGAGGGGAGCCAAGAAAAGCACTGACATCTAAGGCTGCAGCATTTACTAGACATGAGAATGGGTTAACATGGACTGAGATTGTATTATTTGAATAAATTCACCCCCTTCCCCTGACCCACACAACAAATAAAAGAGGAAGATATGGTTAAAGGGAGAAAGTATAGTTCTGCACATCAAGCAGAACAGTACAGGTAAATGTCCCTGAAGTACATTGCCCTCACAGTAACCACTCCAAGAGGGTTATAGAAACAGAGCAGTATCTCTAAGGAGACAGGGAAAGAAGGGATGGCTACATGACTTACATTGTGCAATTTTGCTTTTCTACCTTGAAGATTTGTTTGACTGGTTAAGATAGATAGATAGATAGATGATAGATGATAGATAGATAGATAGATAGATAGATAGATAGATAGATAGATAGATCTATCTTAGTCTCTTTGAGACTTCATAACAGAATACCAGATATTACGTGGATTAAACAATGGAAATTTATTTTCGTACAGTTCCAGAGGCTGGAAGTCCAAGATCAAGGTGCCTGCAAGGTTAATTTCTGGCAAGACATTTCTTCTGGGTTTGCAGAAGCTCACTTTCTACAGTGTGCTCACTTTACCTGCACCTCGGGTTTCTCTTCCTCTTCTTACAAGGACACAGTCCTATGGGATTAAGGCCCCACCTTCATGACTTTACTTAATTACCTCATTAGAGGCCCCAGCAGTATAGTCACATTGATGGTTAGGGTGTCAGCATATGAATTTTGAGGGGACACAATTCAGTCCATAATCATAGATGTCATATTTAAAAAAAATTAAAATATCCTGGGATAATAGAGAAGACTAGCAAACGAAGTCAGAGGTTAAGCTGCTGCAAATAAATGTATCTGGAAAGGTCCTGATTAATTACATTTATTTAAATTAACTCTGCACCTCCCAATGGCTAAGGCAAAGAAGTCAACATCAATCATAGAGCCCACATATATTCTTACTTACTATTCACGGGAAAAAAAGTTTTTCTTAGAGTCAAGTCCTGAAAGATATTTCCCCTATTTCAATTATACCTGTAGAGAGCAAGCAAAAGTCAGTTTAATAACATTGTGTCTTACTCCATCCCTCCTTGCTGACTACGGGAAGAAAAGCAAATCAAACATCTGGTAAAGGTATTTCTTTCTTTCTTTCTTTTTTTTTTTTTAAGACTTTATCTATTTATTTGACAGAGAGGAACCACAAGTAGTCAGAGAGGCAGGCAGAGAGAGAGGAGGAAGCAGGCTCCCTGCTGAGCAGAGAACCCAATATGGGCCTCGATCCCATGACCCTGAGATCATGACCTGAGCTGAAGGCAGAGGCTTTAACCCACTGAGCCACCCAGGTGCCCTGGTAAAGGTATTTCTATGAAAGGTCCACACAGTGTGTGTCAAACCCATAGCTATTAGGTGACACTCTCAATAAGCTAACAATTCAACAATTGTTATTTATATATCTAAAATAAGTACTAATGAGTAGTATAAAATTAATTTCCACTTTATACTTTTTGTTTATTAAAAAGGTACACTACATAGCCATATTTTTAACCAAAAGGAAAACAAAAAAAACAAATTCTAATAATATGAATACAATGAAGCCTTTTCTTCCTATGTCTTTTCTCCATCCAAATATTCAACATAGTTTTTATTTTACAAATTTGGTGGGTGGTATGAAAACAGGAGGGCATCCTGTGCCTTACTTAAACTGTATCTGAGTAGCTTGGGGCTGCATAAGAAGCTGAAGAAGTAAACATATGGGCAAAATAATTTATTACAAAAGGACTTCAGCATTGGAAGGAATGACTATATGGCTCAGCAGCCCTGTTGATAAATTAGAAGTTCCTGGGGCACCTGGGTGGCTCAGTCCTTAAGTACCTACCCTCGGCTCAGGTCATGATCCCAGGATCCTGGGATCAAACCCCACATTGGGCTCCCTGCTTGGTGAGGAGCCTGCTTCTTCCTCTCCCTCTTCCTCTGCTTGTATTCCCTCTCTCACTGTTTCTCTCTGTCAAATAAATAAATAAAATCTTTAAAAAAAAATTAGAAGTTCCTGAGCTTAAGGACTGGCTTCCAAAAAGGAAATGATTACCCACCTCAAGTTAAAATGTTATGTTAATCACCATACTTAGTTTGAACTGTGGTACCTAGTAGATACTGCCCTAGATGTTGGCGCTATGCACAAAGGAGACTTGTGGATGTAATCCAGGGACCCCAGGAAGCTCTCTCTAACTTGAGCATTCCACCACCTCACTTAGAAAAGTGCTCACTTTCCCTGCCCATGAATCACCAATAGGGGAAAAAATAATTTGGGCTCACTAGCTGCAAGAGGCAAGATGCAAATAAATGTTTTTATTAGTGAGCATGCACTTTCTGAGCCCTTTAAAAAATGTGCCCTCTTTTTATTCAGTTAGTAACTATCACTTCAAAACGCGGAGAAAACCTCCACCATAGACAGATCATGGGAAAGGCACACAGGGCTTTGGCAGGAGAGTGCATGTGTTTCAAGGTAGCAGAGGGCCCTGATCAGAGATCTCAGACTCCAGTCAAGACGTCCAGGCTCTCCTCAGTCCAGTCTCCAACCGTCTCTGCTCTTCTCTGCTCTACCTAAATGGAATACCAGTTAGGAGTTGGCCTGTTCAACTTACCATCTCCAAAACACATGGTTAAGTGCTTTTTACAGTTGTAACCTTCTCTGAAATTTTGGTGTTAAGAATGCCTTTGCTACCATGTGACCTTTTAGACCACTTCAATATTTTATTATTTAATGATATGCGTTTTCATCTTCTTGAAGAAGAATGAAACTCCTTTGGGACAGTCCTTTATCTCACATTTGTTGAATCTTACTGTAGAGATGAGACACGGGGTTCCGCCCATGAAGAAACCGCCAGGCACGGAGGGTGGGGAGTCAGGATGGAATCTATTCTAATCCTCACTCCGTTAGTCCAGTCATTAGCTACGGGTTTCTGGCCATTTACTTAACCCTCCCAAGATAGCATTCCATTCCAAGAAGATGCGGGTGTGTGTGCAAGAGTAGAGTTAGCTGACTCACTCCTAGTGAGCAAGAGGTTTAAAACAACAGCTGATCCCATTCACATGGGTTTGAGGTTTTAGTGTTCTTGGCCTTGTTTGCAGAAACCTTTCTTCAGAGACGTTCAGCTTTCAATACCTTCAAGAAAATGCATTGAGAAGATCAAGGGAAGGATCACTTTTAAGCTGAGTGCAAAACCCAAAGCTCACTTTGCTATCCCTGGCTTAGTCCACTCCTGGACTGTCTTATGTTCTTGGGCAAAGACGACTGTTTTTCCTGGCTCTCCTCCTCAAACACGCAGACAAATCCTCGACGGCAGCACCTAGGGAAGAGTTTCTAGCCAACTCTGTTAAAGGGAAGTTGGTAATAGGAGTGCAGTTCGCTGGTGCCAAATGGCATGGTCGGTCTAATACTGGGGGAGAAAAGTTCAGTATCCTGTGTTGTTATTGATCACTGGGAGTGATTTCATTCTTTCTTGAATCAAAGTTGTTTGTTGCAATAGCTAGCATAGGTTTTGACCGGGGTAATTTGGGAAAAAAATAATGAATAATGAATAAAAGTAATGAATGTTGACTTGTTGGTATGTTTAAGACCTGCTTTTACAGACTGGCATTACCAAGCTACCAACACACAAAAAAAGGGAGCCTGTTAAATATACTAAAGGGGCCCCTAGAAAAGAGGCAAAAACATTAAAATAAAAAATAAAAAGAGAAAAGGGCAAAGGGTGTATCTTTTTAAAAGATTTTATTTATTTATCTATCAGAGAGAGAGAGAGAGAGAACACATGCAGAGGGAGTGGCAGACAGAGCAGACAGAATGGGCAGAAGGAGAAGCAGGCTCCCCACTGAGCAGGGGGTCTGACATGGGCCTTGATCTCAGGACCCTGGGATCATTATCTGAGTCAAAGGCAGATGTTTAACCAATTGAGCCACCCAGGTGCCCCAAAGTGTATATTTTATGTTTGAACTGGTATAACTAGCTGATTATTAATGGTCGCTGTGTGAAGACCCTTGGTTTGCATTTTTGGGGACCAGACTCCTTCTTCCAGTCTTGGTCTTGAAGATGCTCCCTCCCCCACTATCATCCCAGCTGTTGTTGCCCATTGTGACTATGAGGGTTCTGCAATAGGAGGTTTAATATTTTATGGTAACTTAAGATTGGATTTGTTTCTTTCTGTGACTATTATGTCGCCATGGCAAAACTCTTGTGTAATATGAGAACCATAATTTCCATTTCACAAAGAAAATAATGATTCTTCAAGCTTACTTAAAGAGCTCAATAATCCAAATGAACAACAGAGAACCCACACTTATCTCTCGAATGTACTTGATTCATGTAAGATCTACGGAAGAGACCATTAATCAGTGTCCTATGTTGTAACATGCTCCTACCATAGAAGTATTTGTTCGTTGTTTTATATCACTGGTTCTTTTTACAACACGGAGATCATGTCATTAAGAAATTCAGAACTTTCACCAGGATTCATGAAAAAAACATTCCTTCAGGCCTTGGTTTTGAGATCCCTTAGTGAACTTGAATTTTTGGAATTTCCACAGCTTAAAGGAACTGTTATAAAAGACAGTGCACTCCTTGATATACAACCTGCTTTGCTTTCTGGATGAAGCAAAATTAATGTTTTTGATGACAAATTATCTTATTTGGAATTTATTGATATTTTTGCCCAAAGGACTGATTACAGATGTAAACCAAACAAAACATAAAAAAAATTTCTTTTATTATGTGTTGAATAACATGGTTCAAATGGATTTTATACTCCCTTTTGGAGTATACAGACTCAAAAAGATAGATCTGCTTTTTTGAACAACAATTTATTTTTTCCCCTACAATTCTGTGGGTTGAAGGGTGATTCTACTGGTCTTACCTGGACTCTCTCGGGCAGTTGCAATCAGATGACAGCTGATTGACTGTCTGGGACCCAAGCTGGCTTCATTCATGTATCTGGGAGATGGTGCTGCCAACCCAGTCTGCTGGGGGACCTTGGTTCTTCTCACCTGGACTCCATCCAGAGGACCTTCTGGGTGGCTGTTCTCCTCTTCTTTGTCCTTCGTCCCACTTCCTTTCCTCTTCCATTTTGCAGATCTTAATCCTCAGGGTGCTCGTGGTATTTTTTTAGCTTCTCTAGTCCATTTGTCACATGAAAGATGTGGACACTTCATGCCTTTGCGCTCTTCTGTCACATGTACAAGATTCTTGCTGTTTTCTTAACTAGTTTTTTTTTTTTTTTTTCCCCTCTTGCCACTTATTCTTACAGCTTCAATCACCTCTGGGACTAGTTTGTATTTCTGGTCTGTGTCTATTCATTCTTTGGAGTGAATCAGCAAAACAGAAAAACATGGTAAATTTTCCATAACTAAGCACTGAATTTGCACAGTCCTGATTTATGTACTATGATTCTCTGCAAAAGACTTTTTTACTTCTATGCCTTTTAAAGTTTTCTTTTTTATTTTCTATTCTCGCTTCTTTTTAAATATCAAAGATGTTTCTCTACTTCATTTTAAAATATGTACTTCTTGATGTCAACTAAAAACTTCCTACGGTTCCACTGTCTTTTTTCTATATTTTTCCTCTCTCAATAAGGAAATTAGATGCAATGGTTGACTCCAAAAAAAAAAAAAAAAAAAACACAACTGGATCCAAGTGAACACAGCCTCTTAAGTCTCCTGCCAAGGAGTCACACTCTCTGCTGCTGGTCATTTAAGCACTTTGACACCCACCTGGAGATATTGTCACAGGTGTTTATTCTATACTCCATTCAGCATCTGGGAGTCTATACATGGTATCCAGTACACAAGTAATCAACATACAAAGAAACAAATAGGAAGCACCCAGCAGAAACAATCTGAAAGTGTATTATATCTATTCATCATGAAAGCCACATTCCTAATTATTTTGGCTTAGGAAGAGTAAGCATTGCAGAGCTTTTTTAAAAAAAAGATCATGTCCCAGAACAGCAAATATTATGAAAACCTCAAATCATCAAAGAATAAATAGAATTATTAAGCACTGCACAGAAGTCTTCTTATTTTGAATAGGCCTGCTCCTAACCACAATAAAGACAATATGAATGAGGAGTGCCTCTTTGAATTTACTATAGTCAGATGTGACTCATGTAATTATTTTACCTGGAAGATCTTTACTGTTGTTTATTTTAAAATTTTTCATTGGATGAGCTCTATTCATTATCTCTTGAATAAAATTTATTTTTCAGTTCTCAGTGCAAAATTTTATTTGCTTTAATGCATGATTAAAATGACATGAAGAATTAATATAGTACCTTTTCCTTTGAGGTCAGAATAAATTGAGGTCTAATAGAAGGGAGAAATTAAGAAACCTGATTTCATTTGGTTGGTCTATTCCTTGAAAATAGGGAAAGGACTTCATCTGTTTGGAGAACTCTCCAAGTATAAGTAATAAACTACTTATGTTTATTATTTCTATTAACTTTTCCCAAGAAGAGCTCTGCGATCTTATAACAATTTTCATATTTTATGAACAAAAACAATAGGTAAATAAATTCAAATGTGTTGGAAAAAGAAAATGGATAGTTGCTAATAGTATAAGAGAAAAAATTAAAATAAGCAAGGCAAATACAAGAACTTGAAACTCGTTGAGTTGTGATTGAGGTTGGACACTGCCTTGAGAGGCTAGCTGAGGCTCTAAGGGCCATTTAGCCTCTGAATTGAAAAGAAAACCCTTTGGTCTCCTCTTGGGTCACTGAACCTTTCCACATCCGACCACACTGCCTCCCTGGAACTTATGGGACACTATCATCTTCAGCACTGGCACACTCCAGTGTCCAAAGCTGCCTCTATGCCTTGGATTTGGTGGGTGGTCAGTATTATTTTACAGAGAGAGAAACAGACATTCCATAGATGTTAAGTAACTTGCAGCGTGTCAAACTATACTTCAGAGGGCTGATCTGGAAGCTCAGGGCACATCTCCTTACCCAGATATTCTTAAGAAGAAGTGATTCTTATTTATTTTGGAAATAATTTTGAGGGTAGATGTAAAAGAGCTATGTTCTACATTTACAAGGGATTACAAAACACAGCAGTGATGACTTTGCAAATTATTTCTCTAATTTAAAACGTGTGGGGAATTCACATTTGAAAAGGCCATTATTAATATTTTTCTCCAAGTTTTTGAAAGTTCTGGAGGACTGATACACTCATGTGGGTTAATTTCCCTATGATGATTATCATTGCTCTGATATCTGCTCTGGTCTACAGAGGGTGGAATTAAGGAGAAGACACGCTTCTTATCCTACAAGAAAATTGGAAAGAGCTTAACTTTGAGATGTAATGTTGCCAGATGGTTGAAATCGAAAGCAGACTTCCTCTCTTTGCCTGTTCAGCCAAAGTTTTATACAGCAGTAAATAAGCTCTTATTTGCTTGTGGCGCATTTTATTGCAGAATACAGAAGGGTTGAGGTAACTGATTTGGGGGGGGGGGGAATGATTCCCTTCTCTATATATTTGGAAGGGTAGAAGGGTAGATACTACTTCTGACTTTAAACAAGAATACATAGTTCACAATTTTAACTTCAAGAGTACTACAGAATTCTGTGGATTCTTTGATTTTATTGGCTTTTCCCATAAGACTTTTCTAAAACTTGCAGAATACATTCAATTTCTATTTTCTCAGGTCAAGACAGAAAACCACAATAATATTTCTTGCTCTTAAACTTTCAATATTAAATATATTTTCATGTAAGTAAAAGCTCTGTACATTGATTTTTGTTTCATCTATAACAATAAACAATTTTAGAAAAAAATAATATCCTTAAAAATCTATATTAGATTTTGTAAATGCCAATTTTCTCATTGATCAGTGTGTGACCACAAAGGGAACAGTTGACAGATGGGTTGGTAAGCTGGCTATTTAGTTTACAAATGTAATTCCAACTTGTTTTCGGACTCATAATTTCCATCCCATTTTTGGTAGAAAATTATGGTAGAAACAGTAGAAACCATTTCAGCCATGATCTTTGCTGGATGTTTCTGGACCTTCCCTAGTTTATTGAACAAAGACAATATGATTACGTAGAGGAATTAATAGAACCAGCTTGTCTGACATCTGTAATGTCTGTTAAATCTGGTTCTAGAACAATGAAATCTAATTATTATGTCCTATATTAAATGTTCAACCCCTCCAAAACTGTCTTCAAGGTTAAAAAAAAATAACATAATACTGTTGCAGAACCACCTCAATACTTTTTTTTTATCTTTACGCCTACTGAAAGTGAGTAATTGTTTTCCTCATCTTCAAACGTGTGGATGATGGGGATATTTGGGCTGTGAATTTTCCAAGATCTGCACAATTCAGGTGATAATTTAGGGTGAAGCAAGAACTCAGCAAGTGCTAAGAATGGTGATTTGAAAGAATATTGATTATACTCACTATGATATAGTTATAAATATCTTCTTCCACAGGCAGGTGGGAGGGAAACAAGGCTGGGACTACATATTTGGGAGAGAGGGTAGAACATGCAAAGATTTCTGGCTCATTTCTATGCACACGTGCTGAGTATTGATGGTGTACTGGATGCTGCCTTTGGCACCTGCTTTGGGCTAAATGTTTGTGCCCCCCCCATCACATGTTCCTAGCCCCTGAGCTGATGATATTAAGGAGTAGGGCCTTCAAGAGCTGATCAGTTTGTGAGAGTGAAGCCCTCATAATGGGGTTAGAGTCCTTGTAAAGGAAGCCCCAGAGAGATTTCTCTCCTCTTCCACCATGTGAGAATGCAGTGAAAAAAATGCCATAGATAAACAAGGAGGTGGATCCTTATCAGATACTGAATCTGCTGGGGTCTTGGCCTTGGACTTCTCAGCCTCTAGAATTGTGAGAAGTAAATTTCTGCTATTTACTGTTGTTGTTGTTGTTGTTGTTGTTTTAAAGTAAGCTCTACACCCAACATGGGACTTGAACTCAACCTGGAGACCAAGATTGCCATGCTCTACCAACTAAACCAGCCCAGTGTCCCATAAATTTCTTTCATTTAAGTGGATGGTATGGTATTTCCTTATAAAGCCTAAACAAACTAACACAGCATCTTTATTCATTTTACTTGATCAAGGAATGAGCACCTTAGTCGGTTTGCTTTTGGACCATCTTAACTTGTGTCTGGTTAGAGTTTCTAAAGGAAAGGATTTTTGAAAGCAGTATGAACCAGGAGAGAAAAGATAGAAAGGAGGGAGGGGGCAACAGGAACACAGGCACAGAAGGATGAAAGACGTGCACTGGTGTCTAGAGACAAGAGAATTTTAATTTCTACAGCACAAAATCTGGGGGCAAAGAATATAAGAAGGAACTGGTCATAGTCATAAATTATTTCTTTTTCTCTCTCCTTGTGAGATAATAAGTGTGATTATGGCAGGAAATGTACCTGGTTCACTCTAATAGCCCCAACATTTAGCAAATGACCTGAATAAAATCAGTGTGATCAGTTCAGAGCAAGGGATAGATTTTTAAAATATTTAATATGTAAAAATACTGGGACTTGCCAGTCAAAATGAAAAACAACATCTGGGTGCCCTTATTAATTAGATCACATGCCCTCCAGGACAAGGCATAGCATAGCGTTAAGGATGTGAACTCAGGAATGATCTTAGCTCAAATCCTGGCACCCTGACTTCCCAGCCATGTGCTCCTGGGCAAGTGATTTAATCCATCTGTGCTCTGGTTTGCTCAAATGCAGAATATAGTACATACCTCATCATGCGGTTCTGAGACTTACAGGAGTTAATTCCCATAAAGCTTAAAACAAAGCCTGGCGGACAGCATATGTTCAATGAAATGCTCAGATTAAAATCTCATTAGGTCATTAGCAATGATTGTTTCATTGTAGGGAGGTGACTTGGCTTTTAAATCTCAGCAATACCCCTTTCAATCCTCACTCTTTTTTTGAAGGGTGTCACTGTCTTTATTTAACAAATGGCAAGTCAGAAGCCCCAAATTAAGTGATGTGTTAAATTCACACAGATTGTCAGCACCGGAGCTGGGTTATGAACTGGGAGGCTTTGATCCCCCCATAGCGCTTCCTACTGTATCTCCCCAAGGGAAAGCCCACAGCTGGCAGTACCTGGTGGTAGAGAGATTAAGGGCCACTCTCAACTACTTATAAGAACATATGTTTGGGGGGAGCCTGGGTGGCTCAGTTGGTTAAGCGACTGCTTTCGGCTCAGGTCATGATCCCGGAGACCCGGGATCGAGTCCCACATCGGGCTCCCTGCTCAGCGGGAGGCCTGCTTCTCCCTCTCTCACTCCCCCTGCTTGTGTTCCCTCTCTGGCTGTGTTTCTCTCTGTCAAATAAATAAAATCTTTTAAAAAAAAGAAAAAAAGAACATATGTTTAGGCAAATTGCATCAGACTGAAGACCCTTTCGGTCAGTATAGAGGTGTCTAGTCTTACCGGATGCCAACAGCAAAAACTTTAGGGAAGTTCTTCAAACATGTGATTTTTGTTGTAGTCCATGAAAGATCTGTCTTCCGTAAATAGAGCTAAAGTATTTTTATGAGTAAAATGAAGTTTCTTTGTCCATGAGTTCTACCTTGACTTGAGATTCTAGCATGAGTAGTTTGCATCTGCTTCTGTCTTCCTCAACCTGGACAGTTTTGTGTTCATCATGTACTATCTTTATATATTTCTCTTTTGGAGCATTCACAAAAGCAGAAATAAAATACTGGAGAAATAAAAATGAAAGTAAAGGGAGTGGGACTGTAGGAGCCTTGCAGTTGAGCTTTTGGGAGAAATAAAGGAAATTAAAGAAAAAAGAAGATCCCTGAATCTCAGAAATGCCTTTGAGGACCTGCCTGCAGTGAGGAGTGGAGTGTGCATGGAGAGAGCCCCATAGGGCTGGGTGCTTTGCCCTGTGGCCCAGCAAGGAAGCGAAATTACTAACGGTATTTTTTTTTAAGATTTTATTTATTTATTTGACAGAGGGAGAGATAACAAATAGGCAGAGAGGCAGGCAGAGAAAGAGGGGGGAAGCAGGCTCACTACTGAGCAGAGAGCCCGATGTGGGACTCGATCCCAGGACCCTGAGATCATGACCTGAGCTGAAGGCAGAGGCTTAACCCTCGAGCCACCCAGGCTCCCTACTAGCGGTAATTTGCCAGCTCAGTCCTGGCCCCTGGATTAAATCAAGGTCCTCCAAATGTTTTTCTGTCAAAAGTTACTTTGAATTTCTAGGAAGAATAAAGAAGGGATTTAAATCGGGAGCCAAAGATGGAGACTATGTCTGAAATGAACTGAATATGTGGACAAGGAATCCAGCCCTAGAAAATAAGTATGTCCCTTGGGAGAGTCCTCTCTTATGGTCTGTGGACAGGACCGATCCCGGATCTGCCCTTATCTGTCTGATGGAGAAGGATAGACATTGAGAACAAAGTATAAGAAACTTGTACAGCAGTTTGGAAATAATGCTATGTTTCTTTCATTTGATTGTAAAATATGGCCATAATGTATGCCTTTGGTTTCTTGTGTCGTTTTTATTTTGTTTTGTCTTATGTATTTACTTGCTTTTTCATTTTACATTTCTAGTGATTTGTTCTTTATTTTACAAAGTATCAGTCAAGGGTGGATTGGGGAAAGAAAAGAAATTGACACCTTTCCATAGATAGTTTGGGAAGTACTGTCTTTTGGTTTATTTTTTCCAACAAAGTTTAGCAAATTTACAGTCATCACATTAAAACTGTGGGGGGGAAGGTAATAAAAAAAGTTTCTACCAAGGAAGAGAAGGTAATTTTTACATTGTCCAGTATTCCTATTTTAAGGTATACAAAATATCATTGATAATCATATTGGGTAATATATTGAATTCATCCTTTTTATTTCATATACACACAAAGTATGTTTTATAAGTGCTTTGATAATTGCATTTATATCTGTATTTCCTAATCATAACTTAATATAAGTTTTATTTTATTTCTATTTTTAAAAAGATTTTATTTGTTTATTTGACACAGAGAGATAGCAACAGAGGGAGAGGGAGAAGGAGGCTCCTAGTTGAACAGGGAAATCCACACGGGACTCAGTCCCAAGACACCAGGATCGTAACCTGAGCTGAAGGCAGACGCTTAACTGACTTGAGCCACCCAGGTGCCCACACAGAAGTTATAACAGCAATTTTTCTTGCAAGAAAAATTTTTTGAAACTATAGTCTTCAGCTGAAAGGACTATCTAGCATTTTATATTTCCAGTCTGTACATCTTCTCGAGGTTAGAGTTCCCATATGTGAATGACCTATAATGTTCACTCTCAATCCTTTTGTTTTTCCTGAATTTACTTGCTTCAAAGATACAATAGGTAATGTTGACACTACAGAATAATTTTTTCCATCTTTCCCAATGTTCTCAATTCCTGTAGGCATTTCTATTTTGCTTCTTGTTAGAAGCTATAAAGGAAACATGGTGTTGAAGGTTTTTTGTTTGTTTGTTTGTTTGTTTTTTTAAAGACATCCCTGCGCTGGGACACCCAAGGGATGTGTCTGCCCATACTCGTCCCTTTAGATCATGTTCTGGAAATGGGGAAGCCTGGGTTGAGCCTGATTCCTGTGTGACCATCTTCCCTGAGTCCATAGCCCTGAGGTGACTGCAACAGAAGTATGAGCAACTAAAGACCCAAGTGAGGGAGGTCCGGGGGCACCTGTGAGGGAAATGGCGGACGGAGATCTGACATGTGGTCTGGGATGTCCATAAACCCACAGGCCCTTGAGGTAAGAGATTGAGCTCCGTAGGGGTGATGACACAGGAAAAAGAGCCCTGCCCTTATAACTTTAGGTATAGAGCTGAACCCAGAACTGGATATGTCTGAAAATAAGACTTCGGAATTCTTGATGGACTGAACATTGCTACAGCCTCTTCTAGAGGACAGCTGACAATACCAATAAATGTCTTAAATTCACATCTCTGCTCTGAGGACTTTGTCCCACACACACACATTAAATCATGTACAAAAAAGCACCTTTTTTCACTGAATCATTTATTTAAAGAATGATTGAATATTTCCTTTGTTTCAGATCTGAATTTAGGTGTCAGGGATACAAGAGTGAACAGAATACATACATATGCACATAAAGTCCTCGTGCTTAGATAGATGACAGGTTAGTGGGGGAAAGCAAAATATAAGTAAATAAACTGAGATAAATATAATTAAATAAATTTATAATAATATAAAGAGGACAAGAGTAGAAATTATCTATACATACTAGACATATGTATATAACATATTCATTCATATATACATATACTTTCATTATAATAATACTATCCATATGTGTTCGTTAAAATAATGCTATGGTAGCAAAAAATAACAGGAAACAACTAAAATGTCTGTTAATATGGAATACATTGAAAAAAACTATAGTACAGATAGGTAAATAATGTTTATCATATTGCTGTTAAAAAATGAAGTAAGGTTTTGGTTTGTTTTGTTTTTTTTAAGATTTTATTTATTTATTTGACAGAGAGAAGAGAAAGCACAAGCAGGGGGAGCTGTGGAGGAAGAGGGAGAAGCAGACTCCCTCCCCGCTAAGCAGAGAGCCTTAGGTGGGGCTCAGTCTCAGCAGCCTGGGATCATGACCTGAGCAGAAGGCAGACACTTAACTGACTGAACCACCCAGGTGCCCCATAAAATGAAGTAAGGTTTTATACATATGCTGATGAGGTAATATCTCCCACAGGAAAAGCCTCCACCAAATATCATATATTGTATATTACAATACTATACTTCATTTATTTAAAATAAGCAAAAGAATATATTTGCATATGTATATATGTACACACACACACACACACACACACACTTGTGTGTGCCTGTGTTTGTATATCTGCATGAAAATTTTCTAAATAGCTAGAGCAAGAAGAACCAATAGTGGTTTCTCTGGCCAAATAGAGAAGAAAGTATGTTATTCATTAAATATCATTTTAATGATAAATATCATTTTGTCCTGTTTTAACTTTTTACCATGTGTATTTATTACTTTTCAAAGAAATGGTTGTTTTAAAAGGTCCAGACTGGGTTAAAAGGAAGTGTTGTGGTGTAGACCGAGAGCAGTGGAATTCCAACTGGCACAGGAGCTTTGGGAAAGAAAACGCTCCCTCTGGGTGAGGGAAGTGTGAACAAGGGAGAAAAAAAAATCCAGGTGGTTGGTGTGGATGAAACTCGAGTGAATACATTTCCAGAGACACACCTCAAGTGGAGAGAAGCAGCGGAACTCGTTCTGAAACAGGAGTTGTTATAGCATCCAACTGAGAATAAATTAAAATCATCCGAGGCTCCAGGTTGGGAATTAGGATCGTGGCAATGAGAAGTTATGGTTTGATGATAACAATGTTTGATGGATTCAAGGGGTGTGACATTGTTTGATCTTCTCAAAGAAGCTGTAGGCCTGGGACGAAAGACAGAGACAGAAGTTCTGGGTTCAAGGTGCTGGGGGTTCAGCGGGGTGGAGCGCTGGTGGGAGGAAGAGGTTTGGTGCAAGGAGCCTCTGGAGTCAAGAGTCCTGCTACAGGCAGCATCCGGAGAGACCCTCTCTCTAAGCAGACAGGGAGCAGGAGGATAGGTAGAGAGAATGAGATGTCAGGACAGAGCCCCACAGTCAGGAAAGACGCTAGAAGGCACACCTGGAGAGATGCCCGGGGCTTGGCAAGCTTTGAGACCTTTGCTCCAGGCCCTCTGCTGGTCCACAGGAGCACCCGTCCCGAGCTTCCACAGAAGAGTCCAGGGCACCTTCCACCTCCTGCATCTCACAGGCGTCCCAATTTCTCATCTTGGAGCTCAGGTTCAGGTTAAAAGCAGACCAGTCCTTGGGTGCCACTTTACAGGATTTGGGGCACCTCTACCAGGAGAAAATTTGGTATGAGATAAAGAACTTGGTATGATAAAGAAATTTGGTATGAGATAAAGAAGTCAGACTTCTAGGTTTGAGACCTCAGGCAAATAATCTAACCTTTCTAAACCTCAGTTTCTTCATCTACAAAATGGAATAATAGTAGTATCTACCTCATTAGGGTATTATTGTTAATATTAAATGAAATAACGTAGACCAAGTGCCTGGCATGGGGTAAGTGCTCAAGACATGCTGATTGATGATGAGGAGGAGGATATAGCAGCATTGCCCAGGCCAGGCAATGTGTGCATGACATTAGTGCATTCAACCTCGGTTTCAAGGGGAAGTTTATTCATTTCTATCCCTTAGTGATCTGGCAGGAGCAGAGAGTGCTAGAAGTATGGATGAGGGTCAAGAAGAGGAAGCCAGCTGGAATTCTTGCAACTTAGCCATCTAGCTAGTGCAATGAGCCATAGAATTATTATTCTTAGCTCTTCCCACTCCACCCCTCCCTCCATGCTCTTGTATCCTCAGGCTGGGAAACATCTGTTCTGTAATCATTCTCATGAATATGGGGATTTATCTGTAGTTTCAGGCATTGTATCCTTATCATCCACAGCGATACAGAGCCCCAAACTAGCTGTGGGTCTTATCGTAATTAATCTTACTAATTAGGTTTTCTACTTCCTTTGTTTCCTGCTTCCCATTCCTTCAGAACTGACACTGGGAATTTTATACTAGAAAGTTGCAGCTGTTTCATATGCTAGGGAGCTCCAGTTACAGAAGGGACTTCCATGGCCCCATGAGTTCAGTAATCTAACTTCCACGTACATTAATCCTTACTCTGTACTGGAGGGGACTCAAATTTTCTGCCCATTTGAGTTCAGTGAATGCTTCTTGGCCTGGAGTGAAGGTGTGGGGTGGGGTATTTTCTCATGGTGCTTGGGAGCTAGGACAAATTTCCTAGAAAGTTTCAATTAATTGTACATTAGTTTTCTATTGTTATTTTAAGAAATTACCAGGCACTTAGAGGCTTAAAACAATGCAAATTTATTATTTCTGTTTCTGAAGGTCAAATTCTGGGCGAAGCAAGGAAGGGTCAGCTAACTCTCTGCCCAGAGTCTCAGATACCAAGATGCCCAGAATCTCAGGTACTCAGATGCCCAGAGACCGACACTAAGATATTAGCAGGATTGTGCCTCTTTCTGGAAGGTCTATAGGTAAATCCACTTCAAACTCATTCAGGTGGTTGGAAGAATTCAGTTATATGTGGTTGTAGGACTGAAATCTCCATTTTCTTGCTGATTACCAGCTAGGAGGGTTCATTCTAGTCTTGGAGAAGCTACTCACGTTCTTTGGCCCCTGGCCTTTTATCACTATCTTCAAAGCCAGCAGTGGTGAATCAAGTGAAACTTCAAACCTCTCTGACTTCATCTTCTGTCACATCTCTCTGCCTGGTTTTCAGTTTCACAGCTCAAAAACTTGACTTTTTCCAATTCTCAACAAAATCAAGGTCCAACAAGCTAGCAAGACCAAAAGAGGGGCATAAGTAGGTCTCACCTCCAACTTAGTGCTGGTGGCTGCTACGCATGCTGTATAGAGCAGAATACTGAGTCTCTAACAAAGTTGGCAAGACCTCAGCTGTAACCAACACTTGGTGACACCACACACGTGTACTTGTGCGGATCCACCAATGGTAGGTGGAGAAAGTCTTGGCATGCGTTTTATTTGCAGTACAGCAACTAACATATAGCCTATCATATCCACAAATTTTCCCATAAAGAAACTTTAATGTTTATTCTCTGAGTTCCTTTCTGTATTAGAGCTCCTTAGGAAATGAAATCACAGTAGGAGGTTTGTTCCAATGATGCTGGTCGACTCTGTTCTCTTGCATCTGCTGTTAGACTGTTAACCTTGACAATTCTGTCTCGTTGTTTATGCTATGGTGCTAGAAGGCTACTACCAGCAAAGCTGTATGTTGATGTCTCTACTGGAACTTTGGTATTCTCAGGCCCCATTCTTGGAGTCACACCTGCATTGTAGGCTCTCCATTTCTCCCATTTCTCCCAAATTGTATGCTCTTCTCTAAAAGACCACTCACTGGTTCCTGTTCTTTGAGTTCTCTGGGTCTTCAGATACATTGCTCATCATGTATAATGCCACATTTCCCTTTGTTATAATTTCTTTGAGAACCAATCTCAAATGTCATCTCTTCTGGAAAACTGGTACAAGTCATCATAAGAATAGCTAATATATTTTAGATAAAATCTGGGTCACATACCAGTACCTTTACACAGGCTATAGAAATTAATTCTTCTAATTAGTCTATAAGGTGAGTATTATTATCCCTATTTTTAAGATGAAAAAAGAGACTCAAAGTGATTAACTCATTTCCTAAAGTGAGTCCAGTTAGTAAGAGCAAAGTCAGGTTGCAAACCTGTGCAATGTGAATTCCTTTTTCTTAGTTTACGTGAATCCCTTGTTCTTAGTTTGTGTTGTGATGCTAAGGTGCTCTATGTCTGCAATGCCTTATGTTTAAATTTAGTCTTTCCTTCATGATATGTCCCAGGATCACTGCCTGCACAAACTTTTCATATTTCCCCTAAGTAGATCACCCTTAGATTTGAAACATCCTCTTTTATTTACTCCATTCCTGAGACCCTTGTCATTTCTCTTCTTGTATTACCTTGTATTATCTTCTCTTACTCTCTACATTTTTGGCAGGCTGTCTGTGACCTACTCCTCTCGCCACCACCACCAAGGGCTAGGGCCAGGTCTTACTAACTCGGTCTCATTTAAAGAACCCAGCATTCTGCCCAGTAAATGTCTGATAAATAACTGAAGAATTGATCAACACTCGGGGCCCCTGAGTGGCTCAGTTGGTTAAGCGACTGCCTTTGGCTCAGGTCATGATCTCGGAGACCCGGGATCAAGTCCCACATCGGGCTCCCTGCTTGGCAGGAAGCCTTCTTCTCCCTCTCTCACTCCCCCTGCTTGTGTTCCCTCTCTGGCTGTGTTTCTCTCTGTCAAATAAATAAAATCTTTAAAAAAAAAAAAAAAAAAGAATTAATCAACCCTCCTCTGAGTGGAATTTTAGAGCCTGACCTGAGAATGATTCTGCTGATATTAGGAGAGTGTAGACTAAGTAAGGCATGTGTTAGTTACCTTTAATCCTCTTAATTGAGGCTTTAGCTTCAAGTTAAATTCCAAAATGATTAAAAGTGAATTACTGATCTCACACACCATTCCGGCTCTACGTCAATGCTTACCCACTGGGAGTATCAACCTTCCGAAGGGTAAAGCTAATGTTTGAGGGAGGAGCACTACCAGTTAGCGGTGCCAGAAGACTTAGGCCTTGGGGATCTGCATAAAACAACCCGCCCCTTTCTTCACACAGCGATGTTACCACTTGCTAATCAGTCAACAACTGGCCTCTGTGATAGAATTTCTTCTCTGGATTTACACAGCTCATAAAGGCAGAACTGTCAGTGGACTTTTCCTTTACTAAACACTGTCTATTTCCCTGAAAGTGTTTATTTAGCTTTGGGACAGGAAATTACTGCAATCCTAAAGATGGAGAGATAAGGTGACACTGCAATTTCCTTTCCATTATTTGAGGCAAGATTGAGAAAACAATCTACCTCTCTATGTTATTTCAAAACCTTTTGATACTAAATATCTAGATATCTCTCTCTGTCTCTGTATATCTTAAATCTCTAATGGTTTGCATAATTCTTTCTATATATGCATAGTAATTTATGACATGTTCCTAAACTCTGTCCAAATAAGAGAAGACTCAGCTGAAAGGGATTCAAGAAACTGTGATCTCACATAGCAGCATGGCCAATATATATGGTCAGTTAATTCAGTAGTTTCACAGAATCATCAAGGACTCAGGTTGCTAATATCTCTTTGCTTTGCCATTCTTAGCATGATAGACTTTGTCTTCAGCTTCCCCACTCAAGATCTCAAAGGGAATGCTACAGCTTTTTATTTCTTATTATCATGCAACCAAGTCAGGAGGGAAGAAGGGAAGAAGAGGGTAGTGTTGCGTTACTGTTAGCTAGTGGAGCAATTTGTCTGGTTAATTTCAATAAAGAATGAAACTCTGGCATGCTAACTAGTTATGTAACCCAAGGGCCATTGGCACCCTCCAACTTTTTAGAAGGACAAGTGGCATTCGGCCACCTGAGATTGAGCATGTCCAGGGCTGCATGCTACAGTGACTAGCTCAGCGTGTGGCTACCCTCCCCTGGCAGGCCCAGGTAATCCATTAAACCCCATTTGTGAAGGGGACCCCAGATTGACTAAATGAATATAAAATATTATCAAAAGTTATTTAGTAGTTTCTAATATACTACAAGTAATACATTCTTAGAAGGGGAAGAAGTCTCTGGTTTAATATATTTACCTGAGGGAAAATCAGTACTTTCAGTGCACTGATGGAGAGTGTATTTATTTAGTTATGGCTCCAAGGTTTTAGAAAACACTAAGTTACCAAAAACAGTTACTATACTTTCTAAACATTTTAATTCTAGATAGAAGTCTTCACTCCTAAGCAAACTGTTTTGACAAGTATTTTTTAAGGTCTTAGTATTCATTGTGATAATATTTTACTAGGTTAATTTATAAAATGAGTACACATTTAACTTGCTTTAAGTTTATAATATATCAAAGTCAAATGCTATGTCACTTTAAATAAATACTGCAAATTTATTTTATTTTATTTAAAAAAACCCATATTGTTTTTTAATGGCAATGACTGTTTCCTAGCAATCTGTGGCAAGTGACTTTCACTACTTATTAGCCAAGAAAATAATTGCCATGATTGGAAGATTAATCAAGATTCACCTCCAGGAGCAAAAGAGGATTTCTGTCTCTCCTAAATACCTACTGTATACCTAATAAGCTTTGCTTTTTTTAACTTAAAAGGTGGGGAAGTGAGTTGTTACCTCTGCCAAATATACATCATCCATTTATTTTTTATTAAGTAAACTCTACCCCCAACATGGGGCTTGAACTCACAACCCTGAGATCAAGAGTCACATGCTCTACTGACAGAGCCAGCCAGGCCCCCCATAGACAGCATTCATTTTTCTCCCTCACAGTGGCACAGTATGGAAAGTCTTTGTGATAGGCATTGTTGATGTCCACCAACACATGCACTTTACCTCTGTTTAGCCACAGATGAGCATGAAATTCCATGTCTACTGAGACTAGGTCATGTGCCTCAATTTGTACAATGAAATTTAAGTGTTTATGACGGATGTTACTTCTGAGCAAAGAGCATTTAATTACTACCAATTGCTAGTGCTCCCAGCCTTCCTTGGCAATGTGTGGTAGCTGCTGTGGAAATGAAAGCATGAACTGGAACCACCTCATGGAAGACATCTCCTTGGGGGAGTCAGTGCGAGATAAACCTTCAACATTTAAGGACACTGAAGTTCTATTTTTATAGCATATCAGCTAAATTCAACTGCTAGAGATGGTCAAGTGGGGTTACCTCCATTTATTTTCTGAGGGTACGAGCTGCAAAAATGATGTAACTTACTCAGTTCTACCATCCAGTTCATCCCTCCTTCAACATAGACTTTCTTACCTTTCTCCTCAGTAGCTACAATAAGAGTAATCATATTTATTTAAGAGGAAAGTGGAAGATTCTGTAAATATTTGTTAAACACCTATTATGTGGTGGGGACATTATGTCTCCACATATATTATTACATTTTAATCTCTCTCACACACAAAAAAAATGCAGAGAGGGAAATATTGAAAAAAATCCTTGCATAGAAGGAGACTAATTCATAGGGTGGTTCAATAAATTCTTCAAGACTGCTTAGCTAGCAAATGGTGGAAATGAAACAAAAATATAGTTTGTTTGGCTATAATCCAATATAACAATGTTAGATTACAGGCTTAGAAATTCAGTTCAAATAAGGACAGCCAGTCCAAATGATATACTAGTTTAAAACACATGGTGAGTGAGAGTAAATATTAAAGAGTTCAGACGAATATGTTCAAAGCTGTAATGCAGGTACTAGTGGTACTTGAATTAACTCAGGGTGTTCACTAGTATTTAACTGGACTTGTGCCTCATCTCACTAAGTATAACTAAAATTCCTGGACATTATATAAAACAAAGACAAGAAGATTTTGAGAGGTGGAGAGATGACAACCTGATCAGTGACTTGATACCTAAGAAATGACAGGATGGTGAGTTCCCTGAGTTTCTTTTTTTGCCTCATAGATCCTACACTTGGTACTAAAGAAGCTGGTTCTATACACAATGTTTATGTCCTTCAAAACCCTTTGGTAAAATCTTAACTCCCAAAGCGATGAAATCAGGAGATGGGGTCTTTGAGAAATGACAAAGTTGGGAGGGTGGAGCCCTCACAGTAGCCTTAGGACCTTTATAAAAGAGACCTCAGAGAGCTCCCTTATCCCTTCCACCAGGTGAGAACACAGTGAGAAGATGGCTGTCTATGAATCTGGAAGCAGGCTCTCATTAGACACCTTATCTGCTAGCACTTTGACTTTGGATTTCCCAGCCTCCAGAATGGCAAGAAGTAAGTTTATATTGCTTATAAACCCACCTAGTCTGTGGTGTCCTTTCATGATAGCCTGGCCAGACTAAGATGGCTGTAACCTGGAAATGTCAATGGGTACAGACATACACGCACAAATTCCTCCAAAAGACTTGCTCTCTTTTGTCAAAGAACCAGGAGAGAGGCAGAGGAGCAAAACGGAAAAAAACCTCAAGACAATAATCCCTCTACAGCAGCCAAATTCCTCTGGTTCTTCCTCCACCCACCTCAGCAAAGGCAAAATGAAGCCCCTAGACTTTTACCCTTGTGAGGCTGTGATGAGGCATCCCACACCTCCACCTGTGTGGTGGTAGGGATGTTGAGTAGGTTGTGTCAGAGATTACTAGGAAACCTGAACTTTTACCCTCACTCATACTCGTTAGGTCTACCTTTACTTAACCATCAACATGGTGTCAAAGGAAGCTGGTTAATGGTCAGGACCTTCACCGTGACCCAGTGTTAAGGAGGCACCCACTACTGTGGTGTCAGTGGAGTCCACGTGAGTATCTGGAATTAACACCCCCAACCAACAGCAATAAAGAATCCTCCTTCTTATGTGTGAGGCAGAATAAGAATCTGGATTTCTGACTCCACCAGGAAGTAACAATGTGGCATCCCTTCTGCCTTCTGCAGTTGGGGCAACAGCATGAAACCTTTAAAAAGGTTTAAAGAGATCCAGAGAGGCGCCTGGGTGGCTCACTTAAGTGACTGCCTTCAGCTCAGGTCAGGATATGCAAGTCCTGAGCTCGAGTCCCATATTGGGCTCCCTGTTTAGCAGGGAGTCTGTTTCTCCCCCTCTCCCTGCTCAAGCTCACTTTCACTCTCTCTCTCTTTCAAATGAATAAATCTTTAAAGATTTTATTCAACAGAGAGAGAGATCGCAAGTAGGCAGAGAGGCAGGCAGAAAAAGAGGAGGAAGCAGGCTCCCCGCTAAGCAGAGAGCCTGATGTGGGACTGGATCCCAGGACCCTGAGATCAAGACCTGAGCAGAAGGCAGAGGCTTAACCCCCGAGCCACCCAGGTGCCCCTCAAATGAATAAATCTTTAAAGTTATCCATAGTCTCATAATATAATATAAAAATTTCTGAATTTCAATTAAAAATTGTTTAGCATACTAAGAACCAGGAGGATCTCAAGCTGAATGAAAAAAGACAATTAAGAATGCCATTTTAGAGAGAACACAGATGTTAGTTATGTGGCAAAGGTTTGAAAGTAGCATTGTAACACTTTAACAAGTAATTATAAATATGCTTGAGATAAATTTTTAAAATTGAAATCCATAGGAATAGACTAAATAAAGAAGAAACAAAGGTAAATATCAGATCTAAAATATACAATAACCAAAATAAAAACATCAGTGGTTGGGTTCAACAACCAAATAGAGAGGACAGAGGAAAAGAATCAGGGAACTAGAAGGTAGAACAATAGAAATCACCCAGTCTGAACAAAAGAGAGAAAACAGAGTGAAAAGAAAATGAAGGGAACCTCAGGGACCTCTGGGACTCTGACAAAGAGATACAGTATTTGTGTCACTGGAGTCTCAGAAGGAAAGACTGACGGAGAGCGGCTGACAAAGTACTCCGAGAAATAATGGCTAAAAGTTTTGAATTTGGCACGAGACAAACCTATAGACTCAAGAAATAAGCTTTAAACAGAATGAGTCCAAAAAGTCATTCCTAGACCTATGATAATGGACCCTCTGAAAACTAAACACAAAGAACTATGAAAACAGCCAGGGAAAAATGGCACCTTTCTTCAGGGGAAAAAGTGCGAATGGCAGCCGTTGCTCATCAGAAAACATAAAGGTCAGGAAAACGTGGGACCATATTTTTCCAACTGCTAAAAAGTCCTAGAGTCAGGGAAAATACCCTTCAGAAATGAAGGGGAAATCAAGACATTCTCAGATGAATGGGAAGTAAGGGACTTTGCCTACAACAGACCTGCACGAAAGGAATGACGAAGGGAAGGTGTCTACACCCCTTGTTTTCTAACAATTAAAAACAAAACAAACTGAAACAAACCTTGGAAGGAAGAAGAAACACAGTAAGCAAAAATACATGTAAATACAATAGACTTTTTTTCTCCTCCTGAATTCCTAAATCTTGTTTTCTAAATTATGCCATTTGAAGTAAACATAATAACACAGCCTGATGTAGTTCTGAATGTTTGTAGAGAAAATCTTTAAGAAAATCATTTTATGAATGGGAGAGAGTTAAGTGAAGTAAAGAGGGCTAAGCGTTCCATCCTTCACAGAAACTAGTAACATGAGCACATGAGCAGACTGTGAGCAGTTGTATAGCATGTAATGTGACTCAATGTAACACTCAGAGCACCCACGGAGAGGTTACACTGTTTTGAGTGTAAAACAGGCACTCCAAAACACTACAGAAAAATCAGAATGAAATTCTACAAAATGTTCAAGTGACTTACAGAAAGACAAGGAAAAGAGAAGAGAGACCAAAAAAAAAAAAAAAAAAACAAAAAACAAAAAACAAAAACCCAAAACAAAACAAAACAAAAAGAAAAACAGAGAGAACAAACTGAAAACCAGTGTTCTATTGAATTACACAGTGAGATAATCTCTCCTTTTTCAGTGCCTCTCCAACTTCTGATCAAATCAGGCAGAAGTCCTGGTTGGATAGCAGGAATCTTCAGCATTTCTCTGATATTGCTAACTTTTCCTTTTCTAATGTAGAGAGACCAGGTCTCAGACTCGGAGATGTGGCTGTTGACAGTCTTTGTTGATAGTATTGGCCATAACTGTATAACACTGCATTTATTTTTAAGGAACTTCTTACAAGTCTTATAAAAATGTTCCTTTTTCAATAATTAGGGAGAAATGATAGATCAACCTATGGAAAAATAATAAATATATGAGGGTCAGATATTCAAAAAGAGCAAATATCGGGAAGATGGTGTTCCAGTGAATGAAGTCTGCAAACTCATTTTGGTAAAGTGGCAAAGCCATTTCCTCGCAGGTATACATTAACCAAATATTTCTGTACTAAATACTTATTATTTGTGTATATATGTGTGTGTGTGCATATACACACACTTAAAGAAGTCACTTTTTGTTTATTTTTTATTGAAGTATAGTTGACATGTTGTTTACATGATTTTAAGCCCACTATAATGTGAGCTCCTTTAAATCAGAAAAGATGTCAATTTTGTTTTTTTAGCACTTCACATTATATTTGCCACATAATGTTCTCAGTAAAGGTTTAGTGAATATCTGATGGAATAGCTCCAAAGGAAAGTTATAGAAAAATAAGAGTAAACTCAGTCTCTTTGCTCCGCTTTGCCTATGGGGGCCCAGGAGGATAAAAGTTGTTAAATAACTTACATGCTTGAATTTTCTCTAAGCATGCGTTTCTTATGCAGTGGGGTAGTGGGTCTATAGTGAAAGAAGATGGAAATGGGTGGTATGATAGTGCTTCATCAACATCAGCAGGAACAGAGATGTAAGAGAGTGCTTCGTGATATTACAAATCTAGCTTTTATTAAACCACATTTAGTTGTCAGAAGGATTAGATATTTATCATAGACACGTCCATTTATGTTAGAATTTTAATCAAGTACTATATATCAGGACCTCATCATTTTTAAATTTGAGGGGTTTTAAGCATGGGGTCTCTTCTTGAAGAACACAGTCAATATTTTATGAAAATTATTAGCTCGGTTGATGAAAAGAAATTCTGCATATATGTGTGTGTTTCTGTATATATCTGTGTGAATGTATTATATACTTAAAACATCAAAGCTCTTCTTTTAATCAGGTCCTCTCTACCTGCCTAATGAACTTAAAAAAAAGTGTAGAAAAAAATCAGAAGCTGAGCTCTCATTATTTCTGGAAATAACACATTTTCTCTTGTAATGTTCAATTATCTGAGGATATGAGCAGTCATTTTTCACAAAGAAAATTATTTTGTGAGTGTGTGTTAGTGCACATGTGTGTGGCTTACATTGTAAGGCAGTGCTTTCTCACTTAAGCAAGTTTGTTAATAATCTCATACACAAACAACAACAGAGATTAATTATAAATTTTCCAGAAGTGGCCTGAACAGAATTACACTGGACGTAAGTAAACATCTTGGAAGTTAGCATAGTAGCATGCCCTACAAATTACTATTCAGTGTGTGAAATCAGTTTTTTCAAGACCTCCTGTTTGAAATAATCTTGGACGTGTTACATATTTAGTAAACTCCTTTCCCATGCTAAATACAAAGGTAGATTTTGACCTGTTCTTGTTCAAACAATCAGAGATTTGGAAGCTAGTCTCTCTTACTGAAGTGTATTGTATTGTTCTAAGATTTTGTGATTCCTTAGGGAGACAAATGAATAATTTACTTTGGAAGAATAAGAGCTGTATTTTTTGAAGAATAAAGCAAGAAGTTAAAAACGTTTATATTTTACTCATTTGAACTTACAAAGAACAATTCCAGTTAATTTTTAAGGAGTGAAATTTTATGATATACCATATATATACTATGGAGAAAACATTACACAATGTCCTCCATAACATATTCTGATAATTTCATATTCCCTTACTTCTAGGAACAATGACCTGTTTCATGTTTTACTCAGATGACTGTTTCAGAAGAATGAAAGACTATACTTGTGGGAAATGCCATTTCAAAAGTGGGATAAAGTGAAGAGCATATTCATTAGGAAAGAATGATTCATTTTAAAGGCATAGTTCTTTCTGATGCCCAATAAGTCAGAGATAAATATATAGTTTATTTCTTCACTCAATTAATAACTATTGAGAGCCTATTAGGTGCAAAGCTCTGTTTTATGAAGGTTACTTTGGTGAGCAACACAGAAAAAAAATTCCTCTTCCATACTTATATTTTATGGAAAGGAGTCTGATCATGAATAGGGAAAACTATAAGGTCATGTAAGGTGATAACTATAAGGTAATAAGATAAATCATGAGAAGTACTAGAAAGAAAATAAGATATAATAGCAAGTAATTAGCAGAGAGAGGAAGTTATAGTTATATTGGAAGTCAAGGAAGGTACTGTGGTCCAACAGTAAGAATTTAGGTCAAGACTGGGTACATTAGCACTCTGAATATCACAACACACACACACACACACACACACACACACACACACACATTTAAAACACCCACACAAACACATGAGTCATTTTGTATCCATTATTGCAGGCCCAATGTTGACTTTGACCTTAAACACCTACTTTCGCGACTAGTGGGATTCAGGTCGCTGGAAAAGCCTTCAACTCTGTCTTTTGTCTTCCAAAAAATACAGTGGAGGTTTGGCCTTGTCCACTGTTGTTGAAGCGGACACTGTTTTGGAGTTTTTGGCGGATTTGAGCAACTGACTTACTTAGGTAAGAAAAAGTACAAATTCTTCTCAGTTAAATGCATAGATTATCCCATAGAAAGAATCAGTTCTCTGTGCAACAATAGCTCTATTCTCTTGCTATTTGTTTTTAAATTTTTGTTTCTGGAGGTGTTTGCAAATCTGGATAGTATTTGCCATATATGCATGCCGTGGACCGGAGGCCCAGTCATTGATACAGGTTCCCTCTGCAAGGCATGGAAGCCATGACCCTTCCTCAAAGTGAGGGAGTGAGGCAGGGTCGTGGTCATAGACTCCATGCAGGTTTGCCTTCTTTGTTCTCCCTTTCCACCTGATTAGTTCTGAAAAACAATTCTTTCTTTCTATTTACAATTGTATTAAACCTCTCTCTGCTCCTACTTTTAGCTTGCTTACCTCAAGCCTCACGTTTCACCCTACCCTTTTAAGGCATGATAATTAATAGAGATAATAAGAAAAACAATCATAGTAGTATGGTAGCTGCATTGTAACTAGCTTAGTTCAGATAAAAGAAATCTTGTAACCACATGACCGGGTACTCACCTTCCTGCATTTAGGGGACACAGAAAGCTCTGATAGGATAATGATTGATAAAAACCACCTGAACAAGGCACGTGATGTGCATCAATAAAGATCTGTCTTTGTCTGTAATTGATTGTTCCTTAGATTAGACTTTAACCAAAACATGCTATAAATAAAGAACCCGGAGAACAATGTTTTCGGGAGATCCTCACACCACTTTTCGAGTCTGGTCTCCTCATTATCGTCAACACCATTATTGCCCAGCTTTTTGGTTCCAACTGTTGCTGGGGCTGGCCCCCGGCATATGCATATACACATGCATAAACCTATGCCTATATCAATACACATCCGTATCATCGATATCTACATGTCTACCTATGTCTGGAAGATCTAATTTAATATGCATGATGTTTTACATAAATTTTTTACACTGAGATATAGTTTGTTAATTCTAGAATTGAAAAAGTTATAATTTTATTATTTACTATTTATATATAAATTTAATATTTACTTAAAACATCCAAATTTATTTAAATATATAAATGTTTATATGAAATATATTAAGTGTTACATAATTTTCATTTTAAATTGATAACCATAAGTTATCATTTGCCTTTTATCTTTCTAATTTTAATAATTTTAGTTAAAAATAGAAGTTTTAAAAATGACAAGTAATATATTATTACTGACATTTATATTTAAAATGTTTCAATTTTGACAAAAGCATATTCAAATATATATTTTAAGTATGTTCAAATATGGTACACTTCAACTAAATTTTACTTTTGATCCTTTTAATCAATATTGTGAATTCATTCCAAATTGTACGAACACACTGAGTACAACAATACGATGAATGATATTGCTAAGGATAAGAAATTGGATTCGTGGAATTATTATGTAGTAGTTTATAAAATATGTATGTCTTTATTCTATTACTAAACAATCAACAGCCCTTCAACCAGAATACTGAGACATGCAATAATAATTACCTTAATTCAATTATCTGATATTTTTCCCACCTGCAATCACATGGCTCTACATATGTACAATGTAATTTGTGTTATAAGGATACATTTGGAGGATATAAGATAACATAACATATTCTTGTTAGCTTGTTAGCTGGTCGTTTAGACAAGAGGTCTGTGGGTTACCCTCAGCCCAACAAATGTTAGGGTAGACCTCCCTGAAAACAGTATGTCAGTTATGCACATGCCTGGGAGCAATGAGAGAAAGATGCCTGGTGTTCTAGAAAAATGGCAAGAGGTGCAGTGTGACTAAAGCCCAGAAATCTGGGGAGAAAAAAAAGAGATCATATGGGAAGCTTATCCAGAGCAGATATCTCTAGATTGGTAATTGTGTAAGTGGAGGAAGATGGAACTCACATATACTTTGGAAACATTGTTGACAGGATTGGCAAAAGATTACATACAGGATATGAGTAAAAGAATCAAGATAAATCTTGGGTTTTTTCTTGAGCAAACAGAAGATAAACTTGAGTAATGCATCCATTTACTGATATGCAATCAGTAATTACTCTGAAGATTGTGTTACTATAAATATGGCCAGCAATGTAAAAGTGATAACAGTAATAAAAACAATGATGTCTAATGTCTGCACTTATAAAGGGTTTACTTAATTGTTTCATTTGATACCCATCACAATCCTGTGAGGCTACTTATTCTCTGAATTTTACAGATAATATTATTGAAAATATATATTACTTAAGTTCCTTATCCAATAGCCCATAAGTAGAGACCTAGGACAGGAGGAGTGAGAAAAAAGAAAGACCTAGAGCAGATTCCTGTCTCAGAATTTCCTATGAATGCCAACTTGAGCATTTATTAAACCTGAGTCTAGTAATTCTGACTCTAAGTACTACTCTTTCTACTATACCACAGCCTGCACTCTCAGGCATGAGGAGTTGACTCTCTGGTCTTTCAGTTCCAAATGTCTATAATTTGTGTGTTTTAACTTGGATCCAAAAGGTAACACTCTCATAATCCATAAGCATGATATATTTCTTCATTTACTTGGGTCTTTGTAAATTTCTCTCAACCTTTTTTTAGTTGCCAGGGCACTAATCTTGCACAAATTCTTAAAATTTTGCCTTTAAGTATTTTATGCTTTTTGATGCAATTGTGAATGGCACTTTAAAAAATTTGTTGGCCATTGCTACCATACAGACCTACATTTGACTTTTGGGTATATTTACCTTATAACCTGTGATATTGATAAATTTGCTTGTTTGTTAGCTTTTTTGTATATTTCTAAGGATTTTCTTCATCCAACAATCATTTCATCTGTGAACAAAGAGAGTTGTAATTCTGTCTTTCAATCCATATGCCTTTTATTTCTTATTCTTGCCTTATTACACTGGCTGAGACCTATAGAGGAGTTGAACAGAGAGTGTGCAAATAGGTACCTTTTTCTCAATCTTATAGGGGAAACTACTCCATCTCTCCCCTGTTAAGTATGATATTATCTTAAGATTTTTTTGTAGATCCTCTTTATATAATTGATAAAGCTTGCTTTTATTGATCTTTGCTCAGGTATTTTATAATGGGTAGAAGAGTTTTAAGAATGCTTTCCCTTCACCCATTGAGACAATCATCTGGTATCTCTGAGAGTTCTTTCCCCTGTTATTTAGCAAGTTTCATTAATGAAATTTTAAATATTTAACACATTTTGCATTCTTGGAACAATTCCAATTTAACTGTGATATAATTATCCTTTTAAATTATTGCCACATTTTATATTTTTAAATATTTAGTTAAGAACATTTTCATCTATGTTCATAAGAGATATTGGTCTTAGTTTTCCCTGCTTGCAATATGCTTGTCAGATTTGGCTATCCACATTTTGCTGGACTTATAAAATTAGTTCAAAAGTGTTCCCCAATTATTTTTTGAAATAATTTATCTAGAATTGGTGTTAATCTTCCTTAGATGTTTGATAGAAAAACTAGTGAAACTCCCTACGACCAAGTTTTCTTTGGGGAGGATGTTTTATTTAAAAATTCAGTTTAAAAAAATTTAGTATAGGACTATTTACATTTCTTAGTTCTTATTGTGTAGTTTAATTAGTGGCATTTTTTGTTTATTTCATATAGGTTGTCAAAAGTATCAGCATAAAGTTTCTTATACAATTATCTTATATTTTAATATCTATAAGATCTGTGGTGATGCCTCCTCTTTCATTACCAACCAAAGAAATATATGGATTCTCTCTGTTTTTTAATGGCTTATTTATTATGATTTAAGAAATTTTATTAATATTTTCAAAAAATAACTTTTGTCTTTCAATTTTTTCTTTATTTTTTACTTTCTATTTTATCAATTTCTGCTGTTTTTAAAAATCCAAATTATATTTCTCTCTATTCTTTAGTTTGTGTAATCTTATTGATGTGTCTTTAAATTCAATGGGCTTTTCTTTTACAGTGTTCAATTTGTTGTAAACTTATCCAGTAAATTATTGATTATTGACATCTGCATTTTTCAATAGATTGGTTTTTATACAATCAGTTAATTTTTCCAAGTATGTCACAATTAAATCTAGAATATATTGTATGTCTTGTCCAAAAGAACTAATAGATAGCTCACATTTATTTAAGCCAGAGGTTTTATCAATGTAGATTAGATATCAAACAAGCCATAACTCTTTCCTAATACCATATCTTATATTCAGCTAAGGAAAGAGGCTGGGGGAATAATATTTTACCATATTTACATACTTTTAGTGTTGAATATACACCAAAATATACTATAAAGTGAAAAGCTGAATCAATTTTTTAAAAAAGAACCCAAATGAAATGAAAGGATCATGCAAGGTGTTAAAATGTCCTTAGGCAGTGGTTTTTTACAAACATCTGTTTCCAATATGAGACATGGTTTAAATTCACATGAGAACTAAGAACATTTTTTAAAGCTTTTTGTAAAAAAAACTCATATATGACCCAAACACATATAACAAACACTGAAAGCTAGTCAGACCTCAACATAAAGATGAGTATTCCCTAAGGAGGATGTGATCACTTTTAGCACAGGTTAAAAAAGGAATAATGAAGTAGACATTTATTCAGCTTGTACTTAGTGAGTATATTTCAAACTTTAATCCATTTAAGAGCCATTTAGAGAGTCAATCATGCAGATTCCTGCATGATTGAGTGTTTCTAGAGTGACATCCAAGTCACCTTAGGGTTTTTTGTTGCTGCTGCTGTTGTTGTTGTTGTTTTTATTGTTACTAATTTTTTTTTCCAGTGTTCCAAGATTCATTCCCCGTTCCCCACACCCAGTGCTCCACAATTTAGGTGTCCCCAGTACCCACCACCAGGCTCTCCCATCCCTCCACCCCCCTCCCTCCAAGTCCCTCAGTTTGTTTCTGTGTCCAAAGTCTCTGTTGTTTCGTTTCCCTCCCTAGATTACCCTAGTTCTCATTTACTTTCCTTTCTTTAAATTCAATTAGCCAACACATAGTACATCATTGGTTTCAAATGTAGTGTTCAACAATCCATCAGTTGCATATAACACCAGTACTCATCACATCATCTGCCCTCCTTAGTGCCCATCACCCAGTTACCACCCCTATCCCCCGAACATTCACTTTTAATCCGCCTTCTAGGTTATTGTGTCTTCAACCACATGTCCTCAAGCCATTGAATAAGAGGTGATTAATATTAGATCACATTTCATAGTTAGAAAAGTCCCATGAGATCAGCAACACCATCTAGAATTTAAAATAGACCAAACTGATGTAAGGGCCATTAAAAGAAAAAAAAAAAAAAAAAGATGTGAGCTCAAGTTTTTTGTCTGTAATGACCATGGCCTTTAAATGAACCACATAACTTGCTTTCCAGTGAGGTGTACCAAAAGTCTGAAAGTTTACAAAACCAACTTGGACCTCTCACAACCTTATTTCCTCAAAATACAAGAGTCATTCAAGTCAAACTTGACATCTCACACAGTGCTCCCATCCTTTTCCATTATCAAGTGGAAATTTAGACTTTATATCCTAAATATGTCTTCCACTTCTTTCCAGCTGCAACACCATTATCCTTATGCAAGCTACCATCCTTTCTCTCAATACTACTTCACTGATATCTACTTACATGCTTTTATAGTCTGTTGTCCAGATTGCTATCAAAGTGATCATTTTAGAATGCAAATCTGATCATGCTTAAAATGTTTCAATGTTTTCCCATTATTTGGGGGATAAAGAACACAATTCTTAAGATGGCAGAAAAGTAGGTGTCCCCAAATCAAAGGGTCCCCTGAAGTGAGCTGAATAGCTGCAAAAACACTGTGAGCACCCATGAAATCAGCCTGAAATGTAATATTGCACACTTCTGGATTGTACAGGGTAAAAAGAGCATCAGCAAAGAAGTAAAATGGAGTGGGAATGCTTGAAGTGATATCCGAAGACAAAGGGCTGCCGGGGGAGGGAGACCACAGAAGTGATCCATTGGAAAGCAATACCCCAGTATGAAAGTGCTCTCTGCTTGGGGAACAACAGCAAATTATGGTCTGATTAAAAGCAGGCAAAAACAGAAGGACTTAAGAGGCAATGGGGGAAAGCTGGCCAGGCCAGGGATAGAAAGTGCTCCCCAGCTCAATGCAAGGGAACTCGGTGGCATGGAGTATCTTTAAAACCACTTTTCTCTGCCTCTTTTTTTCCCTGCCCCTTGGGCCTGGCAAGCGCAACCCACAAAGGAGGCAATTCTGCAGACTTGTGCATGATTTGCGGGATCACAGGATCTCAGTCCTTCTTGTGTGGGTGTGCACTGCAGAGACCCTCTGGGCAGAGACAAGGTCTCACAATCCAAAATCAGTTGTGGTCTCCATGGTGTAGGAGCGAAGTGACAAGCAGGGGCTTTGGGCATCATTCTGACTAGCAGCTACAGGTGCACAGGACAAAGGGGAAAATACAGAGAGAGTCTGTGATCCCTGCACCATCCAAAGGGGAGTTAGTCAAGACCTCTCTCTGAGACAGAGGTCTGGGTGCAGACATCATGCTCTGGCCTGACTTTCTGAAAAGCTGCAAAAAGCCACAAAAGAACAAATCCTCCAGAGAACAAAAGCTTAAAAACCTGGTTGCCATGGAGCCCAGCCCCTGGAATTCGGGTGGAGAGACTCAGCGCAGGTACAACAGACTGGAAAACAGCATGGCAGGCCCCTCCCCCAGAAGGCAAGCCAGAAGAACAAGAGGACAACACCAAAGGGTCTCCATAAAACTGTAAAACTCCACTATGGGGGGAAAAGCAATATATTAAGCTCCTGGTACTAACCCCAAAGCTGTACACTTTATAGATACTGCTTTTCACTTTATTTTCTTTTTAACATTGTTCTATTTTTATTTTTAAAGTTTTTACTTTAAATTTAAAATTCATTCTCACAGTTTTCATTCTTTTATTTTTTAACCCATTTATTACAATGTGACACTTAATACTGTGAATACTGTGTACATTCCATAAAAACTTTTTTTACCTTGAAAGTTTTTCAAACACATATCTGTGGGGCTTTTTGTTGTTGTTGCTTCTTTTCTTTGTTTGTTTTTTCTGCTTATTTTTTCCTTTTTTTCTCTCTTCTTTATTTATTCTTTTTTCTTTTAAATATACATATAGTTATAAGCTTCAAGGTAATCCTTCATTCCTATTCAATACTACCCCTATATATAAATCAGTTTTAATCTCCCTATATCTCTAGAAAGTGGACTCCTCTAACAATAATAATAAGACATACCCAGGAGGATCTGAAATACTTTCCTTGCCCACAATGAGGGTTTGCACTCACCCTCCCATCCTATTCTTCTATCAGTGTTTCTGTGTTATTGTTTTTGCCTTTGTAATATATAAATACTGGTCTTGGGGGTCATTTAGGTTGGATTTAGGTTTTTGATCACTTCAACTTTATTTTACTTTCAATGGTCTTTTCTTTACGCTGTTGTGGTTTTGTACCATATAAATCCTACCATTGGGGCCCATATTGACTGGGTTTTTTCTTGCTTCTTTTCTCTTTTTCTCTCTTTTTTCTTTCTTCTTCCTTTTCAATGGTGACTTCTGACTACTCTGAAACTTTCCAACGAGCAACCCACCTGGATAGAGGTTGATATATTCAGCTATACATCCCCTCAATCACCCCTCACCAAAATGACTCAGAGGAGGAACAACCAACAGAAGAAAAGTCCAGAGACTGCAATCCCTGTCACAGAATTACTGGAAGTAAACATAAACAATATGATAGAAATGGAATTCAGGGTAGCAAACATCCAAGCAATGGTTAAGTTGGAAAAGAACATTAGTGGCAAGATAGAAGCTCTAAGGACAGAAGTGAAAGCCAAACTGGCAGAGGTTAAAAAGGCTATTAATGAGATGCAATATAATTTAAATATGCTAACATCCAGGGTAGGTGAAGTTGAAGATCATGTTAGTGATTTAGAAGACAGATGGATTAAGAAGGAGGAACAAGAGAAGTCTTGGAATAAACAGCTAAAATCCCATGAAAATAGAACTAGAGAAATAAATGATGCCATGAAACACTCCAATATCAGAATTATTGGAATGCCCAAGGAAGTTGAGAGAGAGAGAAGCCTAGAAGATATAGTTGAACAAATCATGAATGAAAATTTCCCTAATCTGGGGAATGAAATAAGTGCTCATGTCTTAGAGGCAGAGAGGACATCTCCCAAGATCAATGAGGTCAGAAAAACCTCCAGGCACATAATTGTGAAATTCATGAATCATAAATTCAAAGAATATGTCTTAAGGGCAGCTAGGGGGAAGCGATCCCTTACATACGGAGGGAGGACCATCAGAATAACATCAGACCTATTCACAGAAACCTGGCAAGCCAGACAAGGGTGACAAGACATATTCAGGAAATTACATGAAAAAAATATGCAACCAAGGATAATGTACACAGCAAGGTTAACTTTCAAAATAGAACGAGAGATAAAGAGCTTCCAGGACTGCCAAGATCTAAAAGATTATGTGACCACCAAGCTAGCACTACAAGAAATATTAAGTGGGGTTCTATAAAAGAGAAAGGAACTCAAGAGTGACACAGAACAAAAATTTACAGAGGTAATTTATAGAAACATAAACTTCACAGGCAACATGATGTCGATAAAAATGTATCTATCAATAATCACACTCAATGTGAATGGCCTAAATGCTCCAATAAAAAGGCACAGGGTTGCAGACTGGATAAAATGACAGGACCCATCCATATGCTGGTTACAAGAGACATATTTTGAATCTAAAGACATTTCCAGATTGAAAGTGAGGGGATGGAGGACCATCTTTCATGCCAATGGATCCCAAAAGAAAGCCAGAATAGCAATTCTCATATCAGACAAATTAGATTTTAATCTAGAGACTGTAGTCAGAGACACAGAAGGACACTACATCATTCTCAAAGGGTCTATACTCCAAGAAGATCTAACAATTGTAAATATTTATGCCTCCAACATGGGAGCAGCCAATTACATAAGCCAACTGTTAAGCAAAATAAAGAGTCATATTCATAAAAATACATTAAATGTAGGATATCTTAACATACCACTCTCAGCAATGGACAGATCATCTAAACAGAAAATCAACAAGGAAACAAGAGCTTTGAATGACACATTGGATCAGATGGATCCCATAGATATATTCAGAACATTCCACCCTAAAACAGCAGAATACTCATTCTTCTTGAGTGCACATGAAACTTTCTCCAGAATAGACCACATACTAGGTCACAAATCAGGACTCAACTGATACCAGAAGACTAAGATTGTTCTCTGCATATTCTCTGACCACAATGCCGTGAAACTGGAACTCAATCACAACCAAAAGTTCAGAAGAAAATCAAACACTTGGAATCTAAAGACTATCCTGCTCAAGAATCTTTGGATCAACCAGGAAATCAAAGAACTTAAACACTTCATGGAAACCAATGAGAATGAAGATACATCAATCCAAAACCTATGGGATACAGCAAAGGCAGTCCTAAGGGGGAAATACATAGCCATCCAAGCCTCACTCAAAAAAATTGAAAAATCCCAAATATACTAACTCTCATTACACCTTAAAAAACTGGGACATCAACAACAAATTAAACCAACCCCACACACAAGAAATAATTAAGATTAGAGCAGAGATCAATGAATTAGTAACTAGAGATACAGTAGAACACATCAACGAAACTAGAAGCTGGTTCTTTGAAAGAATTAATAAGATCAATAAAACATTGACAAAACTAATCCAAAAGAAAAAGAGAAGACCCAAATTAATAAAATTATAAATGAAAGACCCAAATTAATAAAATTATGGATGAAATTATGAATGAAAGAGAGATCATGACTAACACTAAGGAAATAGAAATAATCATCAGAAATTATTATCAATAGTTATATGCCAATAAGTTTAACAACCTAGAAAATATGGATGCATTCCTGGAAACCTATACACTTCCAAGACTGAAATAGGAAGAAATTGACAATCTGAATAGACCAATATCTAGTAACAAGTTGACGCAGTGACCAAAAACCTCCCAAAAAACCTGACAGACTACCTGGGGAATTCTACCTAACATTCAAAGAAGAAATAACACCTCTTCTCCTCAAGCTGTTTCAAAAAATAGAAACAGAAGGACAACTTCCAGACTTTTTCTATGAAGCCAGCATTACTCTAATACCTTAACCAGACAAAGACCCCATCAAAAAGGAGAACTTCAGACCAACATCTCTGATGAATATGGATGCCAAGATTCTCAACAAGATCCTTTTGCTAATAGGATCCAACAATACATTAAAAAGATTATCCACCATGACCAGGTGGGTTTTATTCCTGGGATACAAGGGTGATTCAACATTTGCAAATCAATCAATATGATAGAACAAATCAATAAGAGAAGAGAGAAGAACCACATGGTTCTCTCAATTGATGCAGAAAAGGCATTTGACAAAATACAATATCCGTTCCTGATTAAAACTCTTCAAAGTATAGGGATAGAGGGAACATTCCTCAACCTCACAAAATCTATCTAGGAAAAATCCACAGTGAATATAATTCTCAACAGGGAAAAACTGACAGCATTCCCACTGAGATCAGGAACAAGACAAGGATGCCCACTCTCACCACTATTGTTCAACATAGTGTTAGAAGTCCTAGAAACAGCAATCAGACAACAGAAAGAAATAAAAGGTATTCGAATTGGTAAGGAAGAAGTCAAACTCTCTCTCTTTGCAGATAACATGATACTCTAAATGGAAAACCCAAAGGACTCTACCCCCAAACTACTAGAACTCATACAACAATTCAGGAATGTGGCAGGATACAAAATCAATGCACAGAAATCAGTTGCATTGTTATACACTAACAAAGAAAATATAGAAAGGGAAATCAGAGAATCAATTCCGTTTACTATAGCACCAAAAACTAAGATACCTAGGAATAAACCTAACCAAAGAAGTTAAGGATCTGTACTCAAGGAACTATAGAACACTCATGAAAGAAATTGAAAATTCCATGCTTGTGGATCAGAAGAATAAACATTGTTAAAATGTCTATACTGTGCAGAGCAATCTATACTTTCAATGCCATTCTGATCAAAATTCCACCAAAATTTTTCAAAACATTGGAACAAACAATCCTAAAATTTATATGGAACCAAAAAAGATCCCAAATTGTTAAGGAATTGTTGAAGAAGAAAAACAATGGGAGCATCACGTTACCTGATTTCAGGCTTTATTACAAAGCTGTGATCACTAGGACAGCATGGTATTGGCACAAAAAAAGACAAATAGACCAATGGAACAGAGTAGAGAGTCCAGATATGCACTCAGAAATCTATGACCAAATCATCTTCGACAAAGCAGGAAAAAATATCCAGTGGAAAAAGACAGTCTCTTCAATAAATGGTGCTGGGAAAATTGGACAGCTACACCTAGAAGAATGAAACTAGACCATTCTCTTATGTCTCACACAAGGATAAACTTGAAATGTGAGGCAGAAATCTATCAAAATCCTGGAAGAGAACATAGGCAGTAACCTCTTTGACATCAGCCACAGCAACTTCTTTCAAGACACATCCCCAAAGGTAAAGGAAAAAGAGCAAAAATAAAAAATAAAAAGCTTTTGCACAGCAAAGGAAACTGTCAACAAAGCAAAGAGGCAACCGGAATGGGAGAGGATATTTGCAAATGACACTAAGGTCAAAGGGCTGATATCCAAGATCTAAAAAAAACTACTCAAACTCAACATCCAAAAAGAAGATGAACACATCAAAAAATGGGCAGGAGACATGAAGAGGCACTTCTTCATAGAAGATATACAAATGACTAACAGACACATGAAAAAATGTTCATCATCACTAGCTATGAGGGAAATTCAAATCAAAACCACGCTGAGATACCACCTTATACCAGTCAGAATGGCCAAAATTAACAAGTCAGAAAACAATAAGTGTTGGAGAGGCTGTGGAGAAAGGGGAACCCTCTTACATTGTTGGTGGGAATGCAAGTTGGTGCAGCTGCTGTGGAAAACAGTGTGGAGATTACTTAAAAAACTAAAAATAGAGCTACCATATGACCTTGCAATTGTACTACTGGGTATTTACCCCAAAGATACAGATGTAGTGAAAAGAAGGGTCATATGTACCCCAGTGTTCATTGCAGCAATGGCCACAATCGCCAAACTGTGGAAAGTGCCTAGGTGCCCTTCAACAGATGAATGGATAAAGAAGATATGGTACATATATGCAAAGGAATATTATGCCTCCATAATATTGAAAGGATGAAAGGATGAATACCCAACTTTTGTAGCAACATGGACCAGACCGGAAGAGATTATGTTGAGTGAATTAAGCCAAGTAGTAAAAGTCAAGTATCACATGGTTTCACTTACTTGTGGTGCATAAGGAGTAATATAGAGGATAGTAGGAGAAGGAAAGGAAATGGGAAGTGGGGTAAATCGGGGAGGGAAATGAAATATAAGAGACTTTGGACTCAAAAACTAACTGAGGGTCTTGAAGGGGAGGGGGTGGGGGGATGGGAGAGCCTGTTGGTGGGTACTGAGGGCACATATTGCATGGAGTACTGGATGTGGGGCACAAACAATGAATCTTGGAACACTGAAAATAAATAAATAAATTTTTTAAAAAAAGAACACAATTCTTAATGTGGTCCACATAGTCCTGAAAATTTTGGTCTCTACTTGTTTCTTTAGCTTCAACTGTACCAAGACTTCCCTCTCTGTCTACTGTAGATCCTCTGGACTTTTATAGCTCTAAAATATGCCAAATTTCTTTCCATTCTAGGGCCTTTGCACATGATGTTCCCACAGCTGAAATTCTCTTCACCTCATATTTTTCTAATAATGTAGTTATTACCTCCTCTTGGAAATCTTGTGGATCTCCCCAAATAAGTCACACTACCCAATTATACGTTTACAAAGCACCCTGTATCTATTCTTATTATCGTCCTCATTTTATATTTATATCTGCTGTTGTGCATAATATCTATCTCCCTATTAGGTTGTAGACTTTATAAAAGCAGACAAAAGTCAATTTTGTTCCACATTTTCAATGTTTATTCCAGTTCCTAAAACACATAAGGCATTCAAATATTTTATGAAAAATCACACAAATCAATTAATTTGCTTAGCAGTGAGTTTCTTGGGAATAAAGAAAGAAATATGGCCTTGAAAATGCTTATTTCAAAAGAAATTTAAGGATTACCTAGAAAAGTAATATTATAAAACACCTTAATTTTTTTCATAGGAAACTACAACTAAATCAGAATACTAGAACAAGAATTGTAAATCATAAAATATTTGTGCCAAGAACACTTAGAATTAAAATATAATCTAATTCAAAATAAATTTATAAGATGCTAAAGCTATCTCCAAGAGTAAAATTCCTATTATTTCCTAGAAAATATCATGGTGACTCAAGGGAATTAGACGGAAACCAAACAAAATCATCTTTTTGTGATTCAATATTGGATGGGTTATTGGAATCTGTGACCAAAATACATCTGTGGATACAAACACAAGCTCAGCCTTATTCTTTTCCTTGAGCCAGCCAAGCACTGCTTATAAATCACTCAAAAGCAGCAATAATGGGGTATGTCTTTTCTGAGGACCCACTGTTCATAATGAATTTTCCCTAGTTAGGCCTTAAAATAGCCATGAAGCAGATTTCTGAATTTTTCTATTTTAAAAATGAAGTAACTGTCACTTTAGTTATTCTGAAGTTGACACACAGTCCAAATAAAGTATGTAAAGCACCATTTACCAAAATATCTTCTGTAGGACATGAGTAATAGGTAAAATGTTAACTGCTGTTCTGGATTTTAAAAAGTTAAATTTTGATCCCCGATAAAATAAGTTTAAAAAGCTAACTCAGTGTCTTTATTGTGGGACAGCTCAGAAATGAGTTTAATGTCTTAATATGTATGATCCTCCAAAGAAGAGTTAAATAGAACACAGAATTTACTATATTTGTTTGGCCTTTTAAAATGTTACTGTAGTTCAAGAAATATTTGAAGAAACTCTCATGGTTTGTAGAGCACAGTTAGGTAAATTGTGATAGTATAATGCATGCCATTTAAAACCTAATAAACAGTGTCAGTATTTTCTCTCACTTCAAATTTCACCTTTTGGCATATTTGGGAAAGGCGTTGGAGGAGAGGGGATTGTTTAAATACTGAGTCTTTAAGTTGAACGCCGATGTGAATTTGGATCTATTCATGTCACTACCTTTCCCTGGGAGGCAATTCGCATAATGGTTAAGTACAAGGGCTTTGGGTTGCGACTGCTCAGGAATAGCTATCCCAACACCAGCAAGATGTGTAAATTTGTGATTTACATAAACTATCCAAAAATTAAATATTTTCATCTACATGAAGAGGCAAATAACAGGATTGCCATGAAAGTTAAACCAAATAACGAATATAAGAAGGCACAGTGAGTGTCCCCCAGTAGTCACTACTGCTTGTTGTTGGAGAAATTGCATTATAAAGATAGGTTTTGTACATAAACAAAATATGGAGAATGAGAGATTTATTCCAAAAAGTCAAACAATAAATATTTGGGGAAAAAAACATCTTAAAGTATTTTATTTGCAGTTTACTTTAATCATTGTCTTTCAGTATTTGTTATCAGGGTTTTTTAACCTGGGTTAAAGAAGTCTATGACCAGATATGTTTTAGGAAATTCATGACTCCTAAATCATAAGCAAATTTTTATCCATACATAGCCATACATGCTGTCCCTCTGAGAGAAATTCCAAGACTCTTTTCAGATTCTTCACCCCAGAAATTTAAGTAATCCCTTATATTTCTGTCCATTATTTGTTTTGATATAGGTTACATGGCAAGACCTTTTGTCCTATATAAATGAAATCATTTCATAGAGATTTTCAAGAGTGTTGAAATTCCCAAGACTCTTTGTATAGCTGTATAAACTTTCAAGTACCACCTTTCGGTAGTGTACAGAACAACTTAAGTAGCATTTTGCAAGTACTTTAAATGTCAGGTTGATGATCAAATAGACTCCCCCTTGTGCACAAGGAAGAGTGATTCGATAATGCCACCATTCACCTGATCTTTGGTGAAAAAATCCTAAAACTAGTGTAAATATAAGAAAGGGCTTAAGAGGAATAGTTTTTATTAAACAGTTAACAATGCAACAAAACTATTTACTCTTATCAAAATACATAAGAAAAAAAGGGTGTGATATTCATTTCAAACTCTGATATTATGGCACGATATTGATTGTCGTTGCTCAGAAATAGCATGCACTCTTCTTTTACCTCATGGTAAGACTCTCAGAAACTGTTCAACAGCCCCTTTGGCCAACAGTGTTCTATTGCTTAGCCAATGGGAGGCATTCATTTGAGACCTGGATGGCAGAAGAGAAGTAAGCTATACTTTATGGCAGGAGCTATCAGTAATCAATTGGTCCATGACAGACGGTGAATGTGGAGTTTGTTCCTTGGCTCCCTGGTTCCTTTTAAGAATCTGTTACCCCTGTGTTACAGAAAACAGACCATTGGGGATCACTTTCACACTATCCTTGGACTTCAGAATTCCTGAAAGTGTTCTAACCATCTGCTCTAGGAGTCTAATACTATATACTGAATTACTTTTTTTAGGATATCTAGAATGGCTTCTACTCCAGAACAAATTTTGATGATTACAGATAGCATAATAAAGGTCTCAACTGAAGTGAGAACAAGAGTGAGCATTAGCACCAAACAGGAAACCTAAGAAATTGGATTCTTGTGTTAATTTTTCTGTTAACTTGCTGGGTGACTCATGATTATACCTTTCAGGGCTCAGTTTATTCATCCATGGTTCCAGATGATTCCAGGGGTGAATTTTTCAAATATTTAAGGAAAAGATAACATTAATCTTATACACCTATATCAGATAATTTTTAAAAAGGAAGATTTACCATTGAATCTTAAAAGAACATTATAAGAGATGAAAATTATAAGCTAATTTCTCTCTCATGAACATAGACATAAAACCCCTAAACAAAATCTTAGAAAAATCAAATCCATTGATATACAAAGGGATAGATATCATAACAAAATCAGGTTCATTGCATGAAAGATATAGTGACCTACTATTCGAAAATAATCAAGATAATTTACTATATTACAGAATAAAGGAGAAAAGAAACTTACAACCATCTTTTTTAAAGATTTATTTATTTGTTTTAGAGAGAGAAGGCGAGCATGGGGTGGGGTGGGAGAGGGGCAGAGGGAGAGAGAGAGAGAGAAACCCCAGCAGACTCTGCACTGACCAGGGAGCCTGACTTGGGGCTTCATCTCGTGACCCTGAGATCACCACTTGCGCTGAAACCAAGAGTTGGATGCCAAACTGACTGAGCCACCCAGGAGCCCCAACTTAAAACCATCTTAATGAATACAAAACGATGACAAAAGTTATAATCCCCAAATTTGAGAAAAACTCTTAGAGAGTAACACCCTTAGTCTGTTAAATGACATTCAAGTGGAAAAAAAAATACAGCTAATAGACATTTTCTAGACAAATTTTAGTGATTTCCTACTAAGCTCGTGAACAAGACAAGAACTGAACTGTCACCACTCCCCTACGACATGGTACTTGGAAAGCAGAGCCAGTGCCGCAGTATCTGGCCTTATATATAGTCAGCTCTCAACCAATACTGAGGAAATGTTGAGTATTGCTATTTATGTCACAGATGAGATAAAATAATGAGAGATAACTGATTTAATTTAGCTATTGGGGGAAAGTATATTAAGGTTGTAAAATGAGAAAACTGTTTTCCCTGATCACATTTACTATTAAAAATAAAACACATCAGGGTGCCTGAGTGGCTCAGTCGTTAAGTGTCTGCCTTCGGCTCAGGTCATGATCCCGGAGTCCCGGATTCAAGCCCCACATCAGGCTACCTGCTCGGCGGGAAGCCAGCTTCTCCTTCTTTTCCCTCTCTCACTCCCCCTGCTTGTGCACCCTCTCTAGCTGTGTTTCTCTCTGCCAATAAATAAATAAAATCTTTTTAAAAAATTTTAAAATATATATAACATTATCTTTCTAGTATAAATTTAAAGTCAAAATACTCTTAAATTTACAGTTTAAGTAAAAACTCTCAGATTGTTTTTCAAAAAGATTGCCATATATCACATGAGTGAAGATAAAAATGAAAATCCATACAATAATAGATAGACCATAGTGAGAGGCCATTTGTGGGATATTATCACTTAGCTGACACTGTCATCCAGTTAATACTGTCACTACAGGGTGCCCTGGTGGCTCAGTTGGTCGGGCGACTGCCTTCAGCTCAGGTCATGATCCTGGAGTCCCAGGCTCGAGCCCCACATGGGGCTCCTAGCTCCACAGGGAGTCTGCTTCTCCCTCTGACGTTCTCCCCTCTCATGCTCTCTCTCTCTCTCTCTCTCTCTCATATAAGTAAATACAATCTTAAAAAACATATATACTGGGCACATCGGTGAGTCAGTGGGTTAAAGCCTCTGCCTTCGGCTCAGGTCATGATCTCAGGGTCCTGGGATCGAGTGCGGCATTGGGCTGTCTGCTCAGCAGGGAGTCTGCTTTCCCCTCTCACTCTGCCTGCCTCTCTGCCTACTTGTGATCTCTCTCTGTGTCAAATAAATAAATAAAATATTTAAAAAAATACTGTCACTCCAAAGTAAGAGCTCAAGATGGCTTGGGTGTGGGAATTTTAAGCTGTTTTGGGGATTTGATTCAACAGATCAGGACAAAGTTCTGAGGAGACGAAGGTAAAGGTAACCCAACTACTGGAAATTTGTTCATCATACCTTTGCTTTAAAGAAGTATGCATCTCAGATGACCTGTATCCAACCAAAGCTAATATAATAAAAGCCTAGATAGTGACATTCTATAAACATTAAGTATTTTAAGGATTGAAATAGGTAAACATTTGATTTTAAGAGCATATATATTTGAAGAATATAGGAACAAACTAAAAAATGGAAAATTCACCTATAAATCTAGTCTTTCTAACTCTTGTTACCACCATTTCCTTATGATATTTTTCAAACCTAGTCAGGATTACTGTGCATTATTGTAAGTGAGCAAGAAAAAAAGAAAGAAATGAGGTTGGATGTGACTTCTTCCTACTATGAGCTCACAAAGTAAGGAAAGAGGTACTCACTGGTGTAAACCAGGATCAGACATCAAAGTGAAGACAACCTAAACGTAGGGAAGAGCATGCACCTGTGGAATGAAAATCAATATTATTTTGGAATGAGAATGAATATGATTTTATTTCAGGTTCTTTCAGTGTTTCATTATTCAGCTCAAACATAGCCTCCTTTAGAAAACTCCATACTTCTCTCCTTCTCCCAGGTAGCATTCCCCTTCTTTTGCACCTTCATGGTATCCTAAACAGACTTCCATCATAAGTTCTGTGATATTTCATGGTACTTTCTCACTCTTTCTATATCAGCGTCAATGCCATTCCTCAGGGAAAATGGTCAGACACCTGTGAAGAGGTTGAATCTTCAGTATACCCTCCTATAACACCCTTGATTTTGCTTCATAGAAGTTACAATGGTGTATTTATGTACATAATTATCTATTTTATATCCTCTCCCAACCAGCTTATAATTATAAGGGAAGAAACTGTGTCATTATTTTTGATGGTTTTGTTCCTTTGAACTGAGCCCAGTGCCTGTCATATAACACACATTCAAAATATATTTGAAAAAGAGAAGAGGGAGAGAAGAAGAAAGAGAAGGAGGAAGGGAGGGAGGGAAGCTCTAAATGGAGTTTTCCACCAAGGAAGATAGGTTGGTGACAAGGTGGATGGTGGGAGTGTGGAGCAAAGGGGACCTGTTTTTGTAAACTGTCTCTACATGGAAAAAACAAGCCAACAGACAACAAAAATAAGGAGTGAACTTATCAAAGGTATGGAATAATCCTGCATTCCTCTCCAATTCAAAAAAAAAAAATGCACTGTAGCTGCTTCTTGAAGTCATCAACAAACAGTGCATCCATCCCATAGGTCCATCCCCTGCTGACTTTAGCAGTTTTGCCCCCCACACATCTCCATCTGTCTTTGTGCCAAATGCTTGTTCTTTTTCTTTCAGAATAGGTCATTCATGTTTACAAAAGTCGGCCATCCTTTTATTTTTTAATTTTTTTTCCTTTAATTTTAATGTCTGGGATCTAATCTGCTTACTGCACATCACTGAGGCGGTGGCTGGTGGGCAGGCCAGCTGAACAATAGCTCCTGCAAACAGGCGAGGCAGTCTGGGGAAGGCTGAAGCATGGATTTCATTTACCTACAGGAAACAACACCGATATTAGCGTTTCTTTTTGCTTATAAAAGGGAGGATATAAAGGTGGTGAAAAATAGTCTTGCCAGTCTATCTTCAAATGGGTCATTGGGAGGCTGGTAGGAATTTTCAAACATAATATAACAAAATCAAGAAACAAAAAGGTTTCTTTTCATCTGCACAGAGGCTCTGTTGAAGCTGGAAATACTTGTGGGATATCAGGAATGAAAAATGTCAGCATGCACACTGCCCAGCCTGGCCTGGTTTATGGCTCCCACCTCGTGGCCGTCATTACTATCCAGTAAAAGAGCCTCTTTGTCCCTGGAGCATTGCTTTTCAAAGACAAGAATCATCCCCAAGCATCCTCTCACTTTCACATATAGGTCATGGCATTCTGAGAATAATGCGAGGGATGGCCCGAGGGCCAGCTCTTTCAGTCATCAGGGCACGACGATATTTAGTACTGGTTCAGCTAAGCCTTTTTGCTCCTATGAATTTCCTTCCCGAATGGAAAGTCATTTTTCAAGTAAAAAGACCTGAGTTCTTCAGTGGCTCGAAATGCAAGGCTTGTAAACAAATAAGAGGTCAAAGGGGGGTGGGGGAGGGGTTGGTAGGAGGGACATGCAGGAGATGGAGAAAGAGGGACATGTCATTTAAAAGCCTTAACCAGTGAATCTTGGAACACTGAAAAAAATAAAATCAATTATTATTAAGAAATAAGTAAAAAAATAAAAATAATATAACTTTAACCTAAAGCCTGCATTAGTGGTGTCTGTGTAGGGGGTGCGGAGTTGTGGGAGTGGGTGTGTGCTTTGAAATCCACAAGAGGAATGCCGATCCCACAATTCAGAGCGGAAATGATCAGATCTTGAAAAGAGCACATTTCCCGATGTTTTAGTAGATTGAGAAACTTGGTTTATGGAGAGAGAAAAGATGGACATGGGTATTCTGCCCTCTGCCAGAAATCTCCCTATACCTCTGCCTCGAGTCAGATCCTAAAGGGGAAAGATGAGTTTCTGGCACAGCCCTGGAATGCAGTGGTCTGTTTCTTAGAGGTAAGAGCACTGAACTCTGGCTCTCTCAAGGCGAATCATTTTCAAGTCCAACTTAGTGGTTCACGTTTGTTAAAATTGTGGTACTACAGAGGGACAATGGCTTCTCTTTCTGGATGTCTGCTATGAATGCGAGCCAAGCCATGTCCCCAAAGTCAGATCTAACCAGTCTTCTGTGCCTAAAACCCACTGAAAATAAGAGTAGGTGATTTTTGCATGAGATCAGTCATGATTGAAGTGGTTGAGGTGGCATGAATATGTGATCGGTCATAGAGGACATGGTCATGGCCAAAAGTGAAAACTTAAAAAACAAATTGAAGAGCCAATAAAGAGACAGTGTCAGAACAAATAAATATCCCCTAGACAAAAGCACTGAACAGCACTGGGCTTTGTTTTCATCCTGATACCCTTAGACAGATATTTAACTTCTCTGTAACTGGACTTATACAACTACCTTTCCAAATACCTTATTTTCTACTAAAAAACAGAGGCTGTCTTATATTCTTATGTCCCTCACAATGCTTAACAAATGAGCAAATGCTACTCATCAGCTATTGCTCTAAAATTATAGTCCCCAAACCTTTTAAGCTGAGGTGCTCCTGTTATTTATATCTAACACACGCACGTAACTTGTCGATGGTAAATCAAGTGCTCCAATCTAGCCACTCTTCACAGCTAGCTCTGAAAAATTAAGTCATAATAAAACTTGGCATTTCCTTGTACTTTATTTTCTCTTACTTATTTCATTATGATGACTCTTAAAACTACAATGCACCTTCATATGTATAGACAAAGGATAGAGATGTTGAAATAATTTAAGTCACCTTTTTTTACCTCTCACCCTAACTTTAAAAGAATTCACTCATTCATGCATATGGTGCATCAACTGATGGATGGATATGCCATATATATTTTTGTGAAGGAAGTGTGACTTACGTGTTTTTCAAGTTTAGGTGTTATAGACTTGGGAAATGGGGGACCTGTAGGGTTATGTTAAAATGAAAATGGTATTAAATGGACCCCATTCTCTGAATGGAGGAGATAACTGGATCAGTAGGTCTAAGATGGTGGAAGACATTCTGGGTTTGGATGAACAGACCTGTTCTCTCTAATACTGATGAGTTTCCTGAGCAGAAGCTTGTGTAGATCCACTGGCGGTGGGAGAAACTAGCTTGTGGTTGGGGAAATGACCTGATTCCTAGACCCACAGGCAGGCAGGCACAGGGTGGGATCTTGCTCTCAGAAATAGTCTCCTCCATCAAAGAACTAAACAGAGTAACTGTGGAGGCTGGTCTGGTTTAGTGTGACTGGAAGTTCTTCTATTTCTTGGAAGAAGTATGTAGAGGCCGCTTTTAGGTAACGAGCTTGAGCAATGAAAACTTGAACAGGGCTAAAAGGCCCACAATGACCACCGAGGTGATACACTCCCATTAAGCGACCCACTTGGAAATAGCCATAGGTCCTAACTGACCAATGGGCTATTGCAACCAGCCATGGACGGTTCCTGAAATGACCAAAAAGGGAAAATTCTGTAAGTTCCCATGCTATGCTTCTTCATTCCACCCTCGTGGCAGACAGTCTCTCCTTTGCTGTCCTGCCTGTCCCTCCCTGGCATGTATTTAGTAAAATTGTATCTCTTTGCTCCACCTTGTGTGAATCCTTTCACTGCCTCTGCCACCAGGGCCCATCCAATGGGAAGGGGCCACAAAGTAGACACTTCCATATGAAAACAGCACACAGCGTGGTCAATATGCATAGATTTATATCTTCCCAGTATGAATTAATAAGTGTTCCTATTCCATTGTCTTCTGAACTCACAGGAGATTTCTTTCCAGATATTGTCTCACTTCTCCCTCTTCTCTTGCTTTTTTTCCTTCCAAACCCAGCAATCTTCTTAGATGGGCTTTCTTCTTTCTTTCTCAGCTCTGTATTTTCACCAGTGAGCCCCTCTGTGCAGTACCTCTCTGGCTCAGTCTGATCCATGATCCCACCTCTCTGACCTGTAATAACTCCGTCCATACTCTTGATTTACAGGTGGCACCCAGACAGTAAAAATCTGGGTAAAGGTAGACAAAGATATACTTATATCTATAAATTTCTAAACTTCTTGAAAATGAATAATGAAGAAAGTACCCTTTTTACATGTATTCCTTAAAAATATTCAACAACCACTGTGCCATTTCCATATTCCAGGTACTATGCAAGACCCTAGGAAGAAAGTATGGGACAGGTAGACATAATCCCAGTCGGTAGGAACCTTAAAGACTAATGTGTTTGATCACTAGCATTACCTGGTTACTACCAACACTTTTTTTGTTTTTATTTTGTTTTGTTTTGTTTTGTTTTACTAGCAACACTTTTAAATAATTTTTTAAAAAGGCTTTATCAAGGATTACTGTTATGTAAATGGCAGTAAGTTTAATAGTATAAAACTTCCAGCAGCTTCTATTTCTTCTGACCATTGTAGAAAAATATTGTAAAACTCCATCAAGTCTTTAGAATCTCAAACTGACCTATGACTTTCTCTTTCCCTCAGCGTATCAGTGCCTTACATTAAAATGCTCTTAAAATTGCTTAACGAAAATGTTTCTATTTATAGCTGGTTTAGTAAAAGCTTAATTTTAACCAAATCTAATTTTGTAAACCAAACTGAATTCTAGTTATTTTGGGTTTATAGTTTATTTCTAACATAACAGGACAACTGTAGTATTTGCTAAAGTGGCATAGAAAACCAGAAACCTACCTAGATTTACCCTGTAAACTATTTGTTCTACCTTGGATAATTTCTTGAAAAGAAACAAACAGACAGAACATAGGTTGTGAGATGTAAACTGTTTAATTCCTTAACATTAGAGGTATTTTCCAATTTTGAAAATCCTACAGCTATGATATAGGTTTAATGGGATTAGTCTAAGATTTCTTAGATATTCTCAGTAAAACTACTTTTTCTGTTAGTGAGAGGTATGGGAGCCCCCGGTGTTAACAGACTTTTTTTTGTTGCTTTATCTCAAGGATTGGAGCAAGGGTCCCTCATGACCCATGTGTAGTAGACACACAGTGGGTGTTAGCTCCCTTCTCCATCTTCTAGTTAAGATAGAATCCGGTGATGCTATACTTGTATATATCACAATACCATATTAAACACATTTTATTAATATTGATACTTAAACATTTTTTCTTTCATTTCCTTTATTCTCTTTTTTTGATTTTTCTGCTATTTTTATTTTGATAATGTCAATGTTTGAATATCATAAGGAACCCTGTTTCATTGGCCTGGAATCAAAAATTGGAATGGGGGCATAGTCAGGGGAGTAGAGGACAAAGAAATCATTAAAAGGTAGGTATTCAATCACCTCCTTATCCATCTCCTCTTGGTTCTACAGGAGAAGATGACAGCCTTACTATGACATGGTTGCATAAATTAATCTCCTACCCTGCTGTAGGATATTTGGAGCTTTAGTTATGGACTGTATTATTTATTCTTTGACCTCTTCCAAACTTTCCTTCCAACTTTCTACTTTGGTTCTTCTGTTGCTTCCTAAATTTCACCCTGGAGTTTGTTTCCCATTAACCCGGAAGATCTTCTCTTTCTTTTTTTTTTTAAGATTTTTATTTATTTATTTGACAGAGAGAAAGATCACACGTAGGCAGAGAGGAAGGCAGAGAGAGAGGAGGAAACAGTCTCCCTGCCAAGCAGAGAGCCCGATGTGGGCCTCGATCCCAGGACTCCAAGATCAGGACCTGAGCTGAAGGCAGAGGGCTTCAACCCACTGAGCCACCCAGGCGCCCAAGATCTTCTCTTTCAATATGACTTTATAGCAATGCTAAAATACCAGCCATGCTCTTTCTGGAGTCTGATTCTCAGTAGCTATAATATCCAATTTATCCCAAGAATTATGGTTCCAAGGGAAAAGTCATACTGTATGCCTCTGTATTTCCTCACATCCATATTTTGGGGAAGGAGTATGTCCTATGGGAGAGATGAGAGAGGAAGACTAAATTCTAATTTGGTTCTATTTTTAGTTAACTGGATAAAGGTTAGGCAAGTTACCTAAGTTTCTCACAAAATTTTCTTAGTAATGCTGGGTTTTTTTTGTCTTCCAAGATAAGATTATAAAAATTTAAGGTGGCTTATAGCAATGGTATTTAAAGTGTGGTCTTGGCATATATATATCTGGGACACTTTCATCAGATCCACAAAGACAAAACTATTCTATTGACATGATTTGTTTTCCCCCCTCACTGTCATGTGAGTACACCAAGTACAAAAAGTTCATTAATCTGCTTTTAGATTACACACTGCAGTTAAATGTTAAGGAAATAACACCTGTGCAATTTTGAAGTGGTATCAAAGAAGAACATCCGCAATTATCAAACTAGGCTACGAAAATACTCTTCCCTTTTCCAGCGGTATTTCTGTGTGGGTCCAGATAGTTGACATACACCAAGCAAAATAGCACATTGTATCAGATTGACTGTGGAAGTAGATATGAGGATCTAACTCTCTTCTTTTAAACCTGGAATTAAAGAGATTTGCAAAAATGTAAAAAGGTACTACCCTTTACTGAAACTTTTTGTTGCTGTTGTTCATTTTGGAAAACATATTAATTATTAATTAAAAGTGATTATTTATGTTCCCATATAATGGATGTATTACTATTTAAAACAAATTAATATATAATACTCTTTAAAATCTCTTTAAAATTTTGAATGCAATAAATATCAATAACTATAACCCACATAAACAAAAGATCTTTGGTGTCTCCAATTTTTTTTAAGAATGTAAAGAAATTCTGAACAAAAACTTCTGAGAACTACTGATATAAGGAATAATGATATGCAATTTATATCATACTTGCATACTTACTAAATAAATATGGAAAACCTTGGAGCTCATATTTTGCCTTGGAAAGCAAGAGGAAAGTGATTTTCGGTTCTTCTTTCCTTCTTTCCTCCCTTCTTCCCTCCCTCCCTTCCTCCCCGCCCTTTTTCCTTCCTTCTTTACTTTGTTCCCTACTTTCTAGATCTTTCTAATGTCTTTATTATCTAAAAGCTTTCTATTCTTTCTAATATCTTCTCTAATGTCAGCCATCTCAATTAAGAAAATGTGTAAATGTAAATAAGCATAACAAGAATTTGCTTTATTTAAATCTTTGTGTGAAAAGAATCCAACATAAAAATCGATATTTAATGTCAATAGGTCACTGGTTGTATTTAGGAAGAAATTAGAGACAAATCAGGATACTATGTGTTTGTCAATCTGATATATAGTATATAATAGTAATGAGATGAAATTGCAAAACATTTGGAGGAGGAGGAAACATGACTCACCATCACTGTGATTTGGCCAAATTGGCCATTCTGCTGGGAGAAATAACACAGAAGGCAAAAGATTAAGGCATATTCCATTTGCTTCTCTGCTGTGAGGGCTAATCAAGTGAGTTCTGAAATAGCACTGTCCATCTGCAGAAGTAGAGCTGGGATGCAGCAGTGGGTGACCCCAGGGTCCCTCCCTCAAGGAGCTCACAGTCTCTTGGACCAGCCAAATAAGCAAACGACTAATTCAACTCAGACTGTTATCTGTCTTATAATCAAATTGTAAATTATGAACTAAAGACATAAAAAAGTAAATAATTCTCTAAAGTAGTCTCTGTGTGGCTCCAAGATCTAGTGTCCGCACTGATTAGATGACAAGGCTATGGGAGAATATTCTCAGAAGCAGACATCTGACTTTGGCCCTTATGAGTTAGTACCATTTCTCCAGAGAGGAAATGGGAGAGACCATTTCATGTGGACACTGAGTAGTATAACAACAACAACAAAAAATGCACATCCCTACTATTAATAACCAAGAGTAGTATTCACTGAGTCCTTGCTCTATATCCAGAGGTGTACTAAGCACTTCATTTGTGTTTTCACATCTAATACTCATGATGAGATAGATGCCTACTATCATCACCCTTCCTTCACAGACAGGAAACACACCTGGCAACCTAGGGTATTTATTCCAGCGAATAATTGCTTCCAGCCCGGGGCTGCCTGAATCTGGCATCCGGGTCCTTCCCTTCAGTGGTATACATTCTTGCAAGCATGTCACTTTTTCCTATGGTCTCGTTTTCCCCTTTCGATCCCCAGACCTCATCCCCCAGGTCTCACCAGCAGGTCAACACCACCTCCCAGAAGCCCTCCCCCAGAAAGCACCAGTTCCCTCTTCCGTTCGCTACGCTTGATTTGTACGTGGTGGTTGTACTTCATTCTGGCTCTCTGCGACCTTCCCACGGCAGGAGCCAAAATGGAAGCAAAGACTGGGGAGCCCCGGTGGCAGCAGGAGCAGGGCTGTTTGTAACTGGAAGCTAAACAAGCCACTCAGCTTTGAAGGCACAAGGCTTTCTTTTAGATACGAGGCGAAAAAGATCAAAGCCCAGAAGGACAAGCATGCCTGTTGTGTGCGGCAGGCAGCACGTTACCAGGAGGGACCCCACATCCTTTACTGCAAAGCAGATGCAGTCCCTCTGAGAGGTTACCATAAACCAAACAAATACTGCTGCAGAACCTTCCCTTGAAGTCGCATGGAAACAAAAGCATGGGGCTTTCACCTGAAACAGAGAGGGTCTTGCTCTCTCTGCAGCTGGCGCATGGCCTTCTGCCCCATACTTGCTTATAATGTCTTACATGAACACCAGACATCTCCTAATAAAATCACCAGAAAGCCCAAAACCTTTTTAGATACGTCCAAGAGAACAAAAACCTGATTTCATGGAAAATAGTCCCTGGGAAGTGACATACAATGACTCCTTTGCAAATCACAAAGGGTTCAGGTTGAGAGTGGGTGATGAAGAGAAGCCAGCCAAGGATCTCATAAACGAACACAGGAAACGGAGGGTGCTTTTCACACTTCTGGTTGAGGAACTTCCTAACCGAAGAGGGATACATAAATGCAGTGGGGTATCTATGCAAATAGGATTTAGGATTTTTTTAAAATTGTGTTAATTGCAGGATAGTTAACATACCGTGTTATATTAGTTTCAGGTATTTGATACATTGATTACAGTTCTATACATTACTCAGTACTCACCACAATGAGTGTGCTCTTAATGCTCTTCACCTATTTCACCCGTCCCTCCACCCATCTCCCCCCTGGTAGCCATCAGTAATATACATGACTGTATCTGATTGCTATCCTAATCCCATGAATCTGGAATGATTAGATCTATAGATGGAAGAACACACTGGTTTTTTTCCCTTCAAGGTCATGTAGTAAATGGCAGAACTAGGGTGTGAACTCCTTTCTTCAAAAGTACTAGATTTTTTTCAAAAAGTTAATTTGTAATGAATTCTACCAGGTAGGAAACTGAAACTCCAGTGCAAGAAATTTGTGAACATGACACAAAGCAATTAACTTTGGGAAGAAAATATTTCACCTGTTAATTTGAAGGAATAAGAGATAGGTTTAAGATCTTAGTAATTAAGCATTTGTGACAAACACAGCATATTGAGCCAAAGGACTTTAATCCTCAAACTTCATTTTTAAACACCATTTTGAGCGCATGCATGCGAGAGTAAAAACTCATCCTGACTTGTCCAGGAGTGTCCCAGTTAGACCTTTTGTTTTGTGCTGGAGATTAGTGGTAAGTAGAAATAATCTAATTGCTAGTCTATAATTGCTAGAGGCAAAAGAAATTAATGAAATGAAAATCAGTGGCGATCAGAGTTACTAAATCAATTATGTAGCACATTAACAAGGGGACTTGTGTTTAGAGAGTTTCCAGTGGGAGTGACATAAATGACAGTGTGAAGGGTGAATAGATGATAGCCAGATATTACGAGGTCTGGGATGAGGGAGTCTCCAGGCAGAGGGAGAAGCATGTCCAAAGACAGGATGGCAGAAGGGAAGGGACCTTGGTACGTAGGAACAATTAGGGAAAGTAAGGATTACATGAGGAAAGAGCAAGGAAGAACACAGTGCAGGGGACACTCATAGGTAGATGGAGCAACCAATTCAAAGGCTAGTAAAGTGAATTAAAGTTTGGGGTTTTACCCTAAGAATAAAGAGACTTTATGGGAATCGGAAAGAGTGAAAGGAGGAAGTGGAGGTTAGGGTTGACATATTCCCATTTCTACAATTAAAAAAAATCACTGCACTAAGAACAGACTGGGTAAGAAAAAAACATGCAGCAGATAATGCTGCAGACCAGAGAGGAGGCAATAGTGGCTGGGGGAGTAGGTGGTCATAGCAGAGATTAAAAGAAGAGAGCGATAAAGGGTGACTATGTGCATTTCTAGATGGAAAAATTGACTGACCTTGACAATAAATTTGATGCTGAAGTGAAGTAGAGAAAATGTCCAAGATGATGCCTATTCTTTGGGCTCCTGCAAATGGATGGATGGTAGAAATTGATGTAAGGTCCAGGTTTTTTTGTTTGCTTGCTTGTTTCTTTGTTTTAAGATTTTATTTATTTGACAGAGAGAGAGATCACAAGTAGGCAGAGAGGCAGGCAGAGAGAGAGGAGGAAGCAGGCTCCCTGCCGAGCAGAGAGCCCAATGTGGGCCTTGATCCCAGGACCCTGAGATCATGACCTGAGCCAAAGGCAGAGGCTTTAACCCACTGAGCCACCCAGGCGCCCTGTTTGTTTGTTTTTTTAAAGGTTTTTGTTTTTTTTTTGTTTTTTTTTGTTTTTTTACCTATCCATTTGAGAGAGAGCACACAAATGGGGGAATGGGAGAAAGAGATGGAGAAGGAGGAGCAGTCTTCCCACTGAGCTAGCCAGGATCCTGATTTGGGGATCCCAGGACTTGGAGATCATGACCTAAGCTGAAGGCAGATGCCCAGCCATCTGAGCCACTCAGGTGCCCAGGATTCAGTTTTAATTGTTAGTGTTTTAGTGTTGTAATAAAGATGTTCTTTTTTTTGTTGTTTTTTAAAGATTTTGTTTATTTGACAGAGAGAAACACAGCCAGAGAGGGAACACAATCAGGGGGAGTGAGAGAGGGAAAAGCAGGCTTCCTGCTGAGCAGGGAGCCCGATGTGGGACTTGATCCCAGGTCTCCAGGATCATGACCCGAGCTGAAGGCTGTCGCTTAACCAACTGAGCCACCCAGGCACCCCAAGATGTTCTTTCAATAATAATATCAGAAAATGCATAGATCTTTCCCTGCAAAGTTTCTGTAGTCCCTTGCCACCACTTGTTGACATTGTGCCTTAATGGTGGAGAGATGGCCTAGGAGGTGGAAAGAGCTTACATGCTCAAACATCAAGTATAGAACTTATAGCACATATGACACATGGATGAATATAAATAAAGTAACAAGTAAGTAAAGTAATAAAGTAATAATTACCCCAATAAAGGGATAATTAATTTCAAAGTTCCCTCAAGGTGAAGAGGAATCAAGAGGCAGGTCCACATGAATTAAAATTTTTTAGAACTAATTAATTTTAAACTGTTTTCTTGACTTTACTTTTTTAAATTTTTTATTGCATTATTTTATTTTTTTCCATGTTCTAAGATTCATAGTTTATGCCCCACACCCAGTCTCCATGCAATTCGTGCCCTCAATACCCACCACCAGGCTCACCCATCTTGAATTTATAAGTGATAGGAATTACTCAAGAACAGAATAGTGGTGGCCAGGGGAGTGGGGGATGGGGAAAATAAGTGAAGGGGATTAAGAGATACAAACTTCCAGTGATGAAGTGATTCAATCACAGGGATAAAAAGTACAGCATTGGGAATACAGTCCATAATATTGTAATAACACCGTATGATGACAGATGGTAACTACACTTACCATGATGAGAACTGTGTAATGTATAGAAATAGCAAATCATGATGTTGCACACCTGAGACTAATATAACATTGTATATCCACTGTACTTCAATAATAAAAGATTTTCTTTAATTAAAAGCTACTTTAAAATTATTTTTGCATCATCCCCTGGTCAGATCATCTGAAACACTTAGCTTATAAAAATACTGAATAAAAATAAAAAGCATTATACAGAAATAATAAACAAAATTATATATAGCATATTATATGTATATTGCATGCTAATATGATAAAATACATAATAGAATATATTAAAATAATACAGGTATTAGTGTTCCATATATTAATGTATAGTACATAATAATATACCATATATATTATGTAACAGAATATATAACTTTATAATTTCCTTAAAGTAATATATTATACTCAGATGCCATATTTTATAGTTTATATATTATATAAATGCCTATATATTTATATAGTCATTTCATGTGTATTTTCTCACTGAGTCTTCACTGTAGTATAAATATTACTGCACTACTAATAGAAAAGAGGAAATTGTGGCTGGGATTAGGTGGTCATAGTGAGTCTGAGAGGACAGGATGCATGATGTAATATTCCTATAATGTATAGTATACTATATATGACACAGACTCTATTACCCATAATAGATTACATAATATATATTCCCATAGATTCTCTCCCGGAGTCTGCAGTGGTATAGAAGTAGCGCTGTGCCCTCCTCACAGAGGAAGAAACGAGGTGATCTCATCATGTGCCTCAGTTCACTCAGCTAAATTCTCGGGCAGATTTAGGACTGAACCAGCTTTTCAGAAAGGCCATTCCAGTATTCTTTCCAGCACATGACAGCCACCTTAGATAACTGGCTAACTTGCCGAACTGTTTTTAGCCAGCTCCTCTGTGGCAGAGTCACTTATAGGAATATGCATGACATTATCTGATTAAAAATGACTCAACTAATGACATCCAGAGACAATCAAGCAAACTGACTATGCATCACATGTCAGGCTCTGAATGGGAATATTGAAGAGTCCAGTAAGCATTTGTGTGGGGTCTGTCCTTGGCAAGAGTCAGACTCGCAGGGCTGAACTAACATGGTGTGCAAGTGGTTTTGTCATTCTTTACGTTTTGAGTTATGCGAGGAGCAGCCTAGCACTCTGGGCTCACAGAGCTAGGACCACCTTTGCAGATGGGAAGCAAGGGAGCAAGTGTCCTGGCCCGGTGACAAGGCACAGTGTTACCACCTTCTGCAAGCGAAGGTCTTTAAGGCTTCAGTGACCTCTGAAGAGCCCACCCACCCAGAAGAACAAAGAGTCCTCCAGGTTCCCGGGAAAGAGAGCAGAGGAATGGTGTGAGTGTGTGCAGGGGGTGCCTGTGGTGGGGGGTGGGGCTGACATCATTCCCTGACCTCATGGTTTAAGCACAGTTAACCCCAAGAAAGCTAAGAGGTAAGTCAAAACATTTAGGGAATTCATGGGCACTGCAGGGGAAAAAAAAAAAATTAACCCTGTTGCTGCTTTTCCCATCTGGTGCTCACTCTTTATAGGACTAAGAAAAGAGAAAGGAACAAAGTAAATACACACACACACACACACACACACACACACACATATTTATGTATATGTCTATGCATATATGTATATATATTTCTATGTATGTTTTTCTGTATATTTTCCTGATCTCTAAGTATGTAGATAATGCATTTCGTTGGAAAAAGAACCATAGTCTAAATAATTTTCACTGATGGCAAAGAGAAACTGGGGAGATGGAGTAAAAATCATCCATAAAAAAGAGAAATTACTTGGAATTATTACCCTGCCTCTAGTTCTGCTGACTTCAATCCATTTTCTCCTCCAGTGTGTCCACGCACACACACACACACACACACACACACACACACACGTATGCACATGCTTACACAGATGTGCACATATGTATGCATGCTCACATCCAGGCACAAAGACTTTAATTTTACTTAGGTCCTAAAGAGGAGAGGAGTCATTATAATCTGCCTGCCTGGTTTGTATCTGCATTTAATTTACGCGATCTCATTTACTGCCTTGCTGAGCTTGAGGGGACAAGGTTCCCAGGTACGCCTAGCAGACGAGAGGCTGACCCTGAGGCAGATTCACGACCTGCTCAGGCTTTCATGTGCACTGATGATGATCTGCCTCCAAAGCCACCGTTCGCACTGCTGTCTTTCGTGACACAGCTCAGGCCGGATGTTTCTCCATAGCTACAAAACAGAGAAAGGAAGATGCTTCACTTTAAAGGAATTGTTTTGAACCACAATATGTTTTTCCTTATTTCCCCCATTTTTCCCCCATCTTATAAGACTAGATAGTGCATCTCTTTGGAAAATGGACTACAACCTAAAGAACGTTCACTGATGGGAAAGAGTAAAAATTAACTTTAAAAAGATTATTGAGATGACTGAGTAAAAAAAGATTTTTTTTTTGAGAAAGAGAGCGTGCCCAGGGGTGGAGGGGGAGGGGCAGAGGGAGAGGGAGAAAGAATCTTAAGCAGGCTCCACACCCAGCACAGAGCCTGATGTGGGGTTCGGTCTCAGGACCCTGAGATCATGACCTGAGGCAAAATTAAGAGCAAATGGTATGTACCTAATAAATACTACTGGACTGAATAAGTGAATAATACTCCTATCTAATACTCTCAATCTCTTTAGTATAACAAAAGTAGTAATTACTGGACTTCGTTGAGTAAGAAAGGATTTTCTAACACTTCTTTTTTCTTTTAAGATTTTATTTATTTATTTGACAGAGAGAAACACAGTGAGAGAGGGAACAGGAGCAGGGGGACTGAGAGAGGGAGAAGCAGGCTTCCTGCAGAGCAGGGAGCCCAAAGCGGGGCTCAATCCCAGGTCTTCAGGATCATGACCTGAGCCAAAGGCAGTCACTTAAACAACTGAGCCACTCAGGCGCCTCTAACATTTCTTAAAATTTCTTTTGAAACTGACAAAGGCAGGCTCACTCACCATATTCAGTGCGAGGTATGGAGGGAAATAGATGACAAAAGATAGGAAACAGAGAGCCCAAAGCCCACCCTCGCTGATCCCAATACGGTAGGAAGTAGAAGGGGAAGAGAACAAAGGGCATCAGGTTATTAGAAGTGCATCCTAAGCTCCCCTGTGCAGGTCAAAATTGGAGAGAGAAAAAGTAGGCTAGATAGGTTGGGGGTCTTACTAGCTGGGGATGAGCTTTGAGCTTTAGCCCTACTTCCTTTTGGACATTGAAAGCCTTTCTTCTGGTAAGCTGTTCTCTCAAAACCTGAAGCTAGCCGCACCAGGTAGGATGATTCACTGTGATTATGTAAGGGGAGAATCCGAGTTTAAATATACACAGGTATGTGAAGACGCTGGGCATGTGGTCGCATTGGAGTTTTGGATCAGTGAGTGAATTTTTGTTCGTTAATTTGGGTTTGGTTTTTTCCTTTTGTGTTGGTTGGTTGGTTGGTTGGTTGGTGTAAATGTCCCATGCAAAAGTTGGGACAGGCTTGTGTTAAAAAAGTCAAATTCCCATTCAATATGGCATTCAGTGTCTTAAATGACAGCTCTGTTCCTGCCAATTTTTATGTGTCATGTAGTCAGGGATTCCCTTGGGGCCCTACCATGAGGGCATGCAAAAGGTATTTGAGAGCTCCCTGGGAATCTTGCCAGACGGTATGACACTGTACTGAAAGTCAAGGTGTGGCCAAGTTTCCAGGAAAGTTCATCAGTTCTCATCAAGGCAGAGAAGAAAGGACTCCATGTTATGCCAGCCTCAGGAGAAAAAAAGTGACAGACTCCCACAGGAATGGCACCAATCGCCTCTTGTCAGTGTCATCTGTCAACAGAGAAGAGTGTAGTCAGTTGACAGCTCCCTTAAGGACCTCAGTATCATTGCCTTTTGAGACAAGAGCACTCTTTTCCTGGGTAGTCCCTTGTCATGACTGCACACAGTTGGGGTACCAGGGCCTGGCTATTTCTGCCCACCATGAGACCCCACTAACAGTAAATCTCTCCCTGAGAACTTGGTGTGAGATTGTTAGGGCCACAGCCCCTGTCATATCCACATATGGTCTTCCTACCCCATCCTGCTTCTTCCCCACTTTGGTCCCGCTTCTTCCCCATTTCCGTCCTGCTTCTTCCGCACTTCCGGTCCTGCTTCTTCCCCACTTCCGATTCACAGGTACCACGCCTGCAGTCTGAAAACTTTCCCTCTCCAGTCCTGCGTTCTCCTCCCTTTCAGTTCTCACAGGCTTCCTCTTGAAATCAATCCCTTGAACTCCTATCATTTCAGCATCTGTTTCCCAAAGGTTCCAGCTAACATAACCGGGTTAGTTTGCTGTGATGCTCTTTAAATTATCCCCCTCCCATAATCTCAGCTGTTTCCTTGGAGAGAAAGAGAAGCGTGCCAGAACTCTGATCTATTGTGTATTACCAAGGCCATCCTAGGGGAAAAATGTTTACTTTTTAAAATCAGAGTGAGAATATGTAGCTGGAATAAAGTTATCTCTCCAAGTCGTCTACTTAATAAGATGGTTGCTCACGAAGGAGATCAAACTTGTTATAAAGAAGTAAAGAAGTCACTTTTTCTTTGCATGTTTGATTGGAACATGGAAGAATTTACAACCCTGACCATCGACTTTTGGTAGAATCAGACTTTTCTGATTAATGAGGTAGGAAAACAGAGATTAGGGAGAGGTGGTAGAAGGTGATGGGTTACAGGGAGGAGAGAAAGGTGAGCCTTGCAAACATTTGAAATTTCAGTGTCTATCAGGGGAGGATGCCTGTGAGTTCTGAGTTCTGCCCTCTGACCCTTCATTAATTTCAGTGCTAGCTTCCTATCTTGGGAAAACACTGGCCAGGTTAATTTCAAAATCTCAGCCTTTACTTTGTACTGGGAAAATGACCAAAATTTATTTCCTAGCGAGTACCTGAAGAGTGGGAGTAGAGGGCGAATTTCCTGTCAGCTTCTGTAGTGTGAAGACTCTTCTTACCCATCTACTAAATCTCACAGAAGTGTAATACGCCTTCCAGGAATACTTTGTCAGAGCAGGTTTTATGCTCTCAGAAAGTTTTAGGTTGCATCTCTAAGTGATTTATGGCAGAAAGATGTACCAAACATACTTTAGAATCTGAGTTCTTTAAACTGTAGTTCAGGGGTTGTAGTTCAGGGGATTTCGCGAGTTCAACATAACCTGTCTTTGTTCCCAGAGGTCCTTAGAGTAAGTTCCTGCCTGTGTTAAGCCCTGTCTAAATCTCACACACGTGACAGTTTGTTTCAATACTCTTATCTTTCTTCGTCACAATTGTCACAGCTTTTTCTCTCTTTGAATTATTGTACTTATTTCCTCATCATTCATTTCTTTCCTTCACTATATACTTCCTTACATTTTACAAGTAATTTTTCTATGTATCTTATCTCACCAATAAAATATTAAACTTGTTAAAGGAAAAGATCACATATTTTTCTTCTAGAGTAAATAACATCTCTTAAATGCTTCAAAAGTAGGTATCAGCTGATTCTGACAGTTCTCTTCGCATCAAAACAAGTTATTTCAGGAAAATCACAGGCCTCGATGATTCAGTCAGGGTCAGACGTAAATAATATCATTTGAGGGGGGGTGTATAAATATTTCCCCATTATGCTCTTATTCAAATCAAAGAAGTTCCAGGCAATAAGAGACAATGGTCAGTGGAGTTGAGCCAACTTGCTCAGGAAGGACTATTTGGTCTCTGCTAGTGACCAACAATGAACTTGGAGGTGAATTAGAGCTAGCTACTTCAGCTGTAGCCTTGCTACTAGTTATAATGAAATGAGGTCTCAGTCTAAATGCTGCCATATGTACAAGCAAAACACTTACAAAACCGGGCCTAGGAAGCCCAAATTAAACTATTTATGCAAACTACTCTGTTACCTTGAGGATGTCTCAGTTCACTGTCCTTTTAGATACTGTGTTCCCCAATTGCAAGAAAAGTTCACTTGAAGCAGACAGAGCAATATTCTAGAAGCAGACATAACAACATTCCAGAGCCAGGACTGTCACTGTTACAGCTGAATCAAACAACCAGAATCCTCCAGAATCCAAGGCTGGACACAGGAATCTTTGGGGATTTAGATGTGTTCATGCATGTATCGAAAGAGTCTCCTAAATATTTTAACCAAGACACACATGTTGAATATTTACCTTTATGTAATACAAATTCACTTTTCACATGAATTATTCTCGTCAACAATCTTCTGTGTTCATCCATAAATGCCCCATTTCTGACATCCAGTATATTAATTATCAAAGTAGCAGTGACCGATCCAAATACAAGTAACAGAACAAAGTCACTGCTTCAGGAGGAAGAGCTTCCTGAGGTCCAGGATCCAGTTCCAGACTGTATCCTTGATTAGCTTATTCATTAATGACCTCCAGACTGGACATTCTGCATTAAATACCAGAAGCAGGGGGATTACAGGCTAAACAAATAATATATATGTATTCCCATCTAGTATATGTTGATGTATTTGAAGACTATTTATAGATACCATTGTCAAAATCTTAGCATTTCTGCTGGTGTTTTGGGGTTTTTTGTTTTGTTTTGTTTTAACTGGGTAATCCGGACACCTGGTCTCAGCACCCCACTTCCACCTGCTAGAGAGACACTGTGTCTTTAAAACAATGCTACTTTTAAAACAATTAACTTTTGTCAATGAGCTTCCATGTAAAATTTCATCTGAAGAATACAAAGAGTTGCTGAAAAAAAATGTTGGGATGAATTAGTCTGCTACTCCTGTTCTGCTATTTCTCAATGATAAAACTGCTATCCAGAGGGCATAGAGAGAAAAAAATGAGGTCTACTTCTTAGTGGCAGAGATAGGCCCAGAAAAGCATTTATAGTAGGAAAAATGTTGCATAAAGACCCTGTGACTTCAATCTAGTAAGAAAGTGGCCTGAGATTACATGTCCATGAAGAATTCAGATGTTGTAGGTATTCAAGTCAGTTCATTGTATGAATTAGAATTAAATGTAGTAATTGAACAACAATATAAGAAATACGATGGTCAACCCCTTGGAATCTCTCTTAGGAAATGTTCTCTCCCACTTCCCACTGTGTTCCTCCATCAAGCTACAAAAGCTAAGAACAAACCCTACTGCATCTCAGCTATTTCCTTGTGTTGGTCCTCATGCACATATTGCTATAAGCAGTGCTATTCTGATAATATAACAATAAAACAAATCCAAGTAAAGTTATAGAGCTATTTTAATTGCTCACTATAACTTACTTCTAGACTTTGTTTTGAGCTTATCACAAGCTTCCTCAAAGTATTTTAAAATATGTTCCTAAAAAAGGATTGCAATTTAGTCCTTTTCAAGGATTATAGGTTTTTGTTTTTGTTTTTTAGGATTATAGTATTTTTGTATGAGTGTGTGATGTTGGTAAATTTTAGCCACTTATAAGTCAGCATATTTTCATGTTGCCTTTTTGGATTTTAAAACAGTGCTTAAGGTGGGTATTTTTGAGACCCCTAGCAATTAACTGACTGTATTGTTTTACATTTTCACCTCTGATGAAATGAATGCACAAGGGAGGTGGTGAAAGTGGGAAAGGTCATGGGAATAATGTGGATCCTTCTCATCACCAAATTACATCCATGTCTTAAAGAGCCTTGTCCCAAAGTGGATTGGGTTTCCTCCGATCTACAAAGAAAGAATAAACAAACAAGAATGTTTTTTCAAAGAGAAGGAAAATAATTGCCAAGCTGGACACATTTAATTGCAGCACAAATAACACAAATTCATTTGCCTCGAGTCAAAAGCCTATTTTAGTGATCAAAAAAAAAAATAAAACCTGGGAAACTGCCCAAAGTCTCCCTCCAAAGAAAGTATTTCACCAAAGGCTAAATTATGCAAACACACTCTGTCCTTATCACTAGTTGGGAACCATGGGCAATTCTTAATGCCAAAGCATGAGAAGGTATTTTAGCATCACACACCGCCTACGTGTTCCAAGCAATTTTACAAATTCAAAAAGGCCAATTTACAAAAAGTGTAGTCCATACAGTCCTTGTTTTCATTGCCATCTATTTCTTTAGATATTTCTCAGAATTCAGACCTGCCATGCTTGCTGGAGGTGGCAGAACAAGGTAAGGGATGAACGAGTCAGTGCTCACCTCATCAGGGACAGATCTTTTGCTTCTCAAGGCTATTGTTTGGTTTACCAAGCCATCATCTCCTACAAATCCAGTTGCTTTGAATGGTTTTACTAACATAATAAAGAAAAGTAATATAATTCCAGAACCCCCCAAATCTGCCTTAGCTAACACTCTCTTCCAGTGGGTGGATATCTTATGTACTATTTTGCCCTGTTCTGTGAAGTTTCATCCCTTGTTGTGATGGCTAGTCTTTCATAAGAACAAATAAAAAATTTTAGTTCTTATTTCCCAGAGGTAAATATATGGGCCATGTGTCATCAGGCTTTTGCCTGTAGTTATAAATAAGATGAAAATTGAACAGTCTGTAGTTTGTAGACTACAAAACCCTAAACTCTTCTGATTTCACTGAACTGTTGTCAGAATTAAGCTCAGATATCATCAATATTAGTATTTACTAAGTTAGATAGTCCTGTCCTTGACTTCATATAGTCATCATTGACCTGGAATGAATGAAAAAAGAAATTATTCTGGTAATTTATGTAAAAATCTGACTTGTTAAATAAGTTTTTCAGTTGTCTAAACCTTGATTTTTTTTCTTTGTCTATGTGTTTTCTTTTGTGATGAGATAAAATAATACACTTTCCATCTTTTATAGAAGAAGACTCTGAAGACCAGAAAGGTTAAGCCAATTACGTGAGGTTACACTCTTAATTAGTGGAACAACTGAGGTCAGGATTTAGGTCTGCTGATTCTCAGTCTAGGATTCTTTCTACACATCCAGATACGAAATTATACTTCATATTCCTAATCACTTTGATTCCATGTCATAAAAACTCTCAAAGACGTGACCACATTCAACACCAGTATTATTACATGGAGAGGAAATGTCTTCTTGTATACCTAAGGTTTTTCCCTGCGATTCAAATAATTGCCAAGCTAAAAACATGATCATGACAGTCACAAAAATATTGCATGAGATGGTCTAAAACCAGAACACATTAGATTACATCTATAAAAGTGAGGAATGAGGTATATGTGCATTTAATGAGGGCAAAAAAAAAAATGTTTCTTATCCTCAAGAAGCTCCAAGTTAGCATATTCTAATGACTGGAGTGTGGGAATCCTGGGAGGGAATGGAAAAGTGGAGAAAAATGACAACTCATTTCCAAGTCACTTCCTCCCCTTTCGTGCAAATGGGTGACTCTGGTCAATAAAGAATATCCATCTGCTGGTACTGCTTTGTATAATAAGGTCCACCCGTCCCCTACAATGGAATTTACAGTGTCTATTTCAAGCATCTCATCCTTCTGTTTTACTAAACTCTTCTTCCTCTGTTTAAATGATTACTGAACGGAAGGCAGGTTCTCTTCCTAGGACTCATCCACAACCAGAGACATTTTAAGATAGAATGCTGTCTACATCTTAGGCTTTCTTTTTTGGCCTAACAAAGGAAAAGAGAATAGGCAGGGCCCAACTTGCTTCTTAAAGTGTGTTTCCATAAAATTGGCCTTTCCTAACAATGTAAGTTGTTCATTCAGCCCTACAAAAATGCTTCATAATAGACAGCTGTTTCGTTTTTGCTGAGCTTTGGAATTGGGGGCACGGTATTTACACTGTGTCCTATTATAAGCTAAATAGGCTCACACCCTGGAAATAGTTACTGCTTAATGAAAATAATATGCTATAACCAAGATTATATTAACATCTGACAAGAAGACTTCCCTTGTACTAAAATGTGTCTGTTCTAATAAAAGTATATGCAGATTTAAACCTATTTCTCTGGTTTTACTCAGGGGCAGTATATATAATAAAATTTTTCTTTTTATGTTTTATCTGAATTTAAGAAAAAGGCTTCTGATGATCTTTGAAAATGTTTCCTAGTTTGGTAAGATGTACAGCTCTGAGATTTTTTTTTTTTTCTGTGAAAGAGAGGAGAAGGTAAGAGGGTGAACGCTCAGAGTGGAAGACCCTTTGCTCGTCTTTGCTCCCGTTTTTATTGGGCCTTCAGGATAATCACAAATCCTTCTCACTGCTTCTCAAGCACTTGATGTGTGACGGGCAGTCTTCCTGGAACTGGAGGATCTGTTTACAGGAAAGATACCAAATGCTAATCTGTGTGTTCCGTGAGTTCTGGTAAACCTACCCTAAGGGGCAATGCAGACGTCTTTTAGATCACAGGGCGGCTGTTTGGGCTGAGAAAGCTTCGGGAAGGCAACTCCCGTGGCATTCCAACGGCAGAGTGGTCCTACCGGCCTCGGCTTTCCAAAGGCCTAAACCCTCCTCCGAAACCTCCCCTCATCCCGCCCCAGCAGCCTCTGTGTTACATTTTAGCAAGCCCGGTATTATAGCTGATTTCATGCTCTACATTAACCCCGACATCTCCCCCTTTTTGCTTTTTTAAAGCGGCAACAAGTAGTCCTCGAGACGCGCGGTGCAGATACGCTTCACATCTCGGGCGGTGGACAGGGCACTTGCTCCAATTCTGCAGACTACGATGAGAAGGAAAGCAGTATTATTACAACAGCAACTCCGAAGAATCCCCGTTGTGTGGGAGAGAACCACGTGGCCACGTGAAGCCACTGCAGATTGTGGGACAGGGACCGCCAAGCTTCTGCAGGAAGCTTATGATTTCCCGCGCCGCCAGAGAGGCGAGGATCTG